>CM033647.1:47871878-48082465 GCA_019512145.1 Engystomops pustulosus | reverse complement strand
AGCACGCGGGGAGAGGAGGAGGTGAGCGCAGCTCAGCCCCGCCCCTCTCCATAGGGATGTATGGCGCACGGCGCCGTACTACGGAGAAAGATAGGACATATCCTATCTTTTTCCGGCGTATGGAGCGGTATGGTGGCGCTTTACCAGAGCCCCTGAGGGTGCAGTCACACATTGCAGTTAAAACTGTATCGCAATCACCTTTCTCTCAGAACAGCTGAGAAGAGGAGACTTTGTATAGCATTGTTAACAGCTATGTAGCTGTTAACATTGCATTTACAAAATATTCTCTTCTCAGCTGTTCTGATGCGTTTAAAAAATGCATACGTTTCTGCCACTTGTGAACGCACCTTGAGTTGGTTGTAGGTGTAGTTTTGGTAATTTACCATGTAAGTGACATTTAGGGAACAGGTTTTCCCTTCAAAATCAAATTCACCTATTTAGTTCATGTCTTTCACCTGTTATTTTAACAAAACTGCACCTAAAACCACCTCAAAACTGATTGTAATGCGGTAACTGTAACATGTGACCACACCCCCAGTGCTGCAGATTCACAGGCTGTTATAATGAACAGAACATGTCTCTTCAAACCCCATTTTGCTCATTTGTAAGATTTGTAGAAGTTGATTTTAGGAGGGTTTTGGGTAACATATATTTAATACTTCTCCCCTAAAAGGTATTCGGGAATATGAAGTCGACACAAAAAACCCATGATGCTATAATAAATGATACAAAATGACTCAATGTCATTAGTCATAAACGAGCACTTAAATAAAGAGATTTTATGATTACACAATTTATGGCCTCTTAAAGTAGGTGGGTTATTCACTAAGATGGCCGCACATGGAAACTACAAGTTCCATGATTCCTTTAGTTCTCAGTAAAACCCGCCTACCACTTTATGCTCTGCTAACAGTGATGATATAACAGACCTTTCATTACCATAGTAATGAGGTAACTGCCATCCCACAACACGGCCATACTGATGCGTGCCAAACCAACGACTACAGCCAAACATAGTGGTGATCACATGACCTGCAAGCAGGGACAGGACATGGATGGGACATGTGACCAGCGGCCATATTCTGTCCTGCAAGGACCGCGCGGAGGAAATTAAGGACTGATCTTAAAGGGCCAGTCGTATTTAATTTTCATTACAGTCTGTGTCCACAGCATTTTCTGCTAAGGGGAGCAAAATTTTAATAACTAATTAACACATTAGCTTATATTTGAGTGCCCCAATTCTATATGGAATTATGTGATTCGGAATCCCCTTTAAACTTTTCGTTTCCTATAAAGGAGTTGACTTTTTTGTTTTTTTTCTTCTCTTAGTTCAGAAATGGACCAGCAGTCATAAATGAAGTAGTCTTGGTACCCAGATACTGGGGTTGGCTTGCATGATAAAAATGGGAAAAGTAATGATTGTGAGTGGGGAGAACATAAAGGTCGCTAAAGGATGCATTGTGTTTGGGTAACCGACCTTAGAGGTGCATTCAAAGACATAGCCTACATTTAAGGCTGTATAGGCAGCAACATCCATGTAAGGTATTCAGCTGCCTGTGTATTGACAAAATTAACAGGACTTCTCACCATAGTCATATTTGCTGCAAGAAAAAAAAACTTCTATCTGGTGGCAGATCTACTTTTTGTACCTCCGCCGCAAATGGGCATAATATTAATGAGGAATGACTTTCTGCACACTTCAGTACTTACATTTCGGGCAATGGCTAACATTTTCCTCTTCCCGTCCCCCACGGCTACACATAGCACAGAAATTCAGTTAATATATCAACCCTTGATTTAAACTAATGCCACTACCGTGCCACCATAATCCAAAAGACTTAATCCTTCACTTCCTACGTCTCAAAATAATTTTTCTGTGTGCCCTCAATGTCTAACTGTTCCAAATCTTGCAAACCTTCAACATATCTGAATCCCAATCTGTTTGACTTCCTACATAATCAGTAACCACACTGCTCCTTCCTCCTATGTACCCATAGATGTGAAACAAGGAATGTAATGTGTGTTAAATCTTATTAATGTTGGTTTATTCGGCGCTATGGGATGATGGAAAACAGATTTGCTCCCAGTCAGCAGACATTAGGGGGGATTTCTTTAGGCACTTTGCTGCACACAATAATGAGTGGGAAAAACTAGAACCAAATCATAGCTGGTGCAAAGTACAATCGGTAGCCTTATGCTATGTCACACGGTGAGTTCTGGACCATCCTTAAACACAATGAAACGCATGCGTTTTGACCCTTTTTGTTTTACCTGCATTTGGCGTTTTAATCTGTTTCACTCAGGCTACATTCACACTGCGGTGGCCCGCCATACCAGTAGCTGGCGGGCACGGCAGGCACGCGGGAGAGGAGGAGGTGAGCGCAGCTCAGCCCCCCCCTCTCCATAGAGGATGTCTGGCGCCACGGCGCCGTTCACGGAGAAAGATGAAATATCCTATCTTTTTCCGGCGTATGAGCGGTTGGTGGATGCTTTACCCAGAGCCCTGGGGTGAGTCACATTGCAGTTAAAAACGGATCGCCATCACTTTCTATCAGAACAGCTGAGAAGAGGAGACTTGTATAGAATGTTAACATATTTAGCTGTTAACATTGAATTTACAAAATATTCTCTTCTGCAGCTGTTTGATGCGTTTAAAAAATGCAGTTTCGCCACTTGAACGCCTTGGTGGTTTTTGTAGGTGTAGTTTGGTAGTTTCATGTAAGTGACATTTAGGGACCAGTTTCCCTTCAAAACTCAATATCACCTATTATTCATGTCTTCACCTGTTATTTTAACAAAACTGCACCTAAAACCACCTCAAAACTGATTAATGCGGGTAAACTGTAACATGTGACCACACCTCAGTGGCAGATCACAGGCTGTTATAATGAACAAGAACAGTCTCTTCAAACCCCATTTTGTCATTTGTGAAGCATTTGTTAGAAGTTGATTTTCAGGCAGGGTTTGGGTAAATATTTATAGATTCTTAATGCTTCTCCCTATGTTTAGACCTAGCAAATAGTTTTTGTTTACATCGAGGGGAGGTTGTGACCTTCCTGCATATTTGCCAGGTATGCTACTGTGAAGTTACATTAAAGCAATTCCTTCGGGTTTTAGCTGTGTGAGGATCCTAACTCCTTGATATTTTTTTTAATTTCACATCCTCCTTCGTTCTATTGGTCAGTTTTGGACTGTCTACCTCGTTCCTTGATTTAAGTTTGGTTTATGAGTCATGGATCGTTTGTGGAAGGACTGCCAGAAAATATTTAAGAGACAATTCCCAAAGCGATTCTCCACCAAAAAATGTGCTAGCGTTGGACTGAGGACTGGATACGTGATGCATCTGGTAAAACAATGGCAGAGCCTAAGTCCTGCCATCTTGGATCACTATGGATTGGTTTTCTTTCATTTAACTATACAATTTGGTGTTACCATGAAATTTGACAGTGATACTGTGCTCTGGCATGGTTTCAGATTGAGTTCTGGAGTATATACATGAGCATGAATATGTACATGGAGATATCAAAGCTTCCAATCTTCTCCTACATCATAAACATCCAGAACAGGTATGTTGTAAGAGACCATTTTGGATTTGGGGAAAAATTGAGTTTTTCTGGGTTTAAATCCCAGCATCGGATCAGCTGAATGCAGAGTCCTCAGGGCTTCTGCCTGCTCTGTATCCTCACTTGTTGTTTGCCAGGTGCAGCTTAGTACTTGTATTACAGCTCAGAGCAGTTGATCTGATTTGAGGATACTCAGCTAGCGCACCACAGTCACTTCTGTTATTGTTGTGTGGTAGTAGCAGGGATATGCTTCATATTATTATATAGTTTGCAAACTGAGTTCAGGTTGGAATAAATGAATACTTTGTAATAATACTTGGGTCATTCACGTGTCTGGGGGACGGCATGAGCTCAGCACCTTTCCTTCCACATAGTTGGCAATGGCCGCCAGGTGTGGCACCGTTCCACGCCGTACACCGGGAAAAGATAGGTGTCTATTTTCCGGTTGTGCGGTGCTGTTTCTTATGGAGCAGTGAGGGGTCACCTCCTCTCATGCACACAGTGGTATGCTCGCACGTTTTGTGTCATACGTTGTAAGGCTACGTCAGGAGGATTCCAGGGGGATTGCTGATTTTTAAAGATTCTTATATTAACCTGAAATATTATTACAGAGAAAACATTAACACACTTGGATATATTGAAGATGAACAAAGCTCTTGTTTTTAAAAAGATACCTCCCCGCTGCTGGTGGGTCCTAAATATAAATAAAATTGGTGCTTTATAAAAGCGTTTTATCTCTGGCTAAACCTTCATCTACTAAAGAAGACTCCAAATAGAGCAGCAACACTTTGGATATTTACCTGAACTGGGTCTAGGAATGTCATTATAGAGTCGCTGCCACTCTTCATGGAACCTGTATAACTATGTAATTTATGAACTGTAAAGCCAGCCTGTAGTATGTCTAAGTCTACATGCACACATATATAACGTACCCCTGTGCTAGTGTTTGTTTCAACTATCGGCTCAGTCATACCCTCACATACTTCTGGGCGTCTCTTGGCTTAGTCATGAGTTGACCCACTTGCGTTGGAACACACGGCTCATGGTCCGTTGTTTATAGCTCAATATTTCATATTTGTGTGCAGGACCTCTCGGCATTATGGGGTCCGAAACAATAATTTATCCTATGCTCACAGGAGATGTTAAACACTTGCCTACAGTTACCTTGTCACAAGGAGTTTCTGAGGCTAGGATGTGTTTATTCCACACGATCATCCTCCCCTTTAAGTTTGGCCTCTGTTTCTGATTGTATTATAGTATAACAACTGCTTGTATCTTCAGGTGTTCTTGGTGGATTATGGTCTTGCCTACAGATACTGTACAGAAGGTGTTGGCACAAGGAAATCAAAAGAAGATCCAGGAAATGCCATGATGGCACAAAGGTTACAAGTTGATCGCCACAAAGGAGTCTTAAGTACATTGTGTTCATTACTTGGTATGAATCTCTGTCTGAAGTAAAGGTGTAATGGTTAGGTGAGGCTAAGGGAACAGCGGAAGTGCTGTTGGGTACTCTAAAATGTATTTAGCAACATGTATGTTTTAAAGCTTGACTTTTAATCCAAAAAGTAATATAATAGTATGAGCACCTGCTCCAATAGCATCAGAAAAATATATTCACCAAATAAAGCACATGGATGTCTAATCAGGGTCCCCAAGCTTTAATAGGAGGGCCGTTCACTGTCCCCCTCAAGACTATTGGAGGGGCCGGACAAAGTATTTAAAAAATATCAGTAAATGGACGCATCCATAATACACTTGAATCCCCCCCCCTCAATTAATTATTTAATATACTGGCACCCCTTAAGAACTATTTTTATTCCAAAATGATATGGGCATAATTATTAAAATCTGGAGAAAAGTCTAATTTAATATTGCCCACCCACGTTAATTATAGGACTTACCTATATGCCATACTCTATTAATATTCCTCTCTCCCCCCCCATCATAATAATTATTTCTCTGCTTTCCCCCCCCATTAATTATTTTCTATGCTGGCCACCCCACCATTAATTATTTTCTATGCTGCTCACTTAATGTCCTTCCCCCCACCATTAATTATTCTCACTTGCCACTCGATATTCTGCTGCCCCCCCCCACCATTACTTATTTCCTATGCTGCCCCCCCCCCCCCCCCCCCCCCACCGTAATTATTTCTATACTGCCCTCTAACTACATTGAGCAACGGCCCCGGGGGTTTGGGGTAAATATTTTTATAGATTCTTTAATGCTTCTCCCTATGTTGTTAGACACTGCAGATAGTTTTTGTTTACATCAGGGAGTTGTGACCTTCCTGGTACTTTATTCATTCTGCCAGGTATTTGATTGCTAACTTAAAGCAATTCCTTCAGGGTTATGAATGTTTGATGGATCCTACATCCTTGATATTTTTTTTTTAAATTTCACTCCTCCTTTCTGGTCTTTGGTCAGTTTGGACTTCTAACTCGTTCTTGATTTCAGTTATAGGTTTATGGTCATGGATCGTTTTGGGAAGGACTTGCAGAAAATATTTGAAGAGAATTCCAAGCGATTCTCCACCAAAAACATGTGCTAAGTTCAGGACGAGATGGTACGTGATGCATCTGGTTAAAACAATGGCATGAGCCTAAATCGCTGCCATCTGGATCCTATGGATTTGTTTCCTTTCATTTTACTATACAATTTGTAGTTTACCATTGAATTTTACAGTGATCCTTTGCTGTGCATGTTTTCAGATTGATGTTCTGGAGTATATACATGAGCATGAATATGTACATGGAGATATCCACAGCCTTCCAATCTTCTCCTACATCTAACATCAGAACGGTATGTTGTAAAGACCATTTGGATTTGGGGAAAATTGAGTTTTTCAGGGTTAATCCCAGCACTCGGATCAGCTGAAGCGAAGTCTCGGGCTTTGCTGCTCTGTATCCTCACGTGTGTTGCAGGTGCAGCTGTATACTTGTATTACAGCTCAGAGCAGTTTCATCTGATTTGAGGATACTCGCTAGCGCACCACAGTCACTTCTGTTATGTGTTTGGTGGTAGTAGCAGGATATGCTTCAACTATTATTATTTTCTGCAAACTGAAGTTCGGTTGAATAAATAGAATCTTTGTAAATATACTTCGGGTCATTCAAGACGTGTCTGGGCGGACGGCATCGGTCGCATCCTTTCTTCAACATAGTGGCAATGGCCAGCCAGGTGTGGCACCGTTCCCGCGTACACCAGGGAAAAATAGGATGTGTAATTTTCGGTGGCGGTGCTGTCTACTATGGAGCGGAGGTCACCTTCCTTCATGACCACAGTGGTATGCTCGCACGTTTTGTGTCATACGTTGTAAGGCTACGTCAGGAGGATTCCAGGGGGATTTGCTATTTTTTAAAGATTCTTATATTAACCTGAAATATTCAGTTACAGAGAAAAATTTAACACACTTGTATATATTTGAAGATGAACAACAGCTTCTTGTTTTTAAATGATACCTCCCCGCTGCTGGTGGTGTCCTAAAATATAAATAAAATGGCTGCTTTATAAAAGCAGTTTTATCTCTGCTAAACCTTCATCTCTAAGAAGACTCCACAATAGAGCAGCAAATTTTGATATCTACCTACCTGGGTCTAGGAATGTCATTATAAGAGTCGCTGCCACTCTTCATGGAACTGTATAAACTATGTAAGTTTATGAACTGTAAAGCCAGCCTGTAGTATGTTCTATCACAGCACAAATATATAACAGTACCCCTGTGCTAGGTTGTTTCAACTATCGGCTCAGATCTATACCCTCACTATACTGGCTACTCTTGGCTTAGTGCAATGAGTGACCTCATTGCGTTGACACACGGGCTCATGGTCCGTTGTTTATAGCTCAATATTGCACATTTGTGTGCAGGACCTGTCGGCATTATGGGGTCCGAAACAATAATTTATCCTATGCTCACAGGAGATGTTACAACAACTTGCTCAGTTCCTTGTCACATGGCGTTTTTCTGAGGCTAGGATGTGTTTAGTTCACACGGAAATCCTCCCCTTTAAGTTGGCCTCTGTTTCTGATTGTATTATAGTATAAAACAACTGCTGTATCTTCAGGTGTTCTTGGTGGATATGGTCTTGCCTACAGATACTGTCACAGAAGGGTTGGGCACAAGGAAACATAAAGAAGATCACAGGAAATGCCATGATGGCACAAAGAGTGGTTACAAGTTGATGCCCACAAAGGAGTCTAAGTACATTTGTGTTCATTACTTGGTATGGAATCTCTGTCTGGAATAAAGGTGTAATGGTTAGTGAGGCTAAGGGAACAGCGGAAGTGCTGTTGGGTACTATAAAATGTATTTAGCACATGTATGTTTTAAAGCTGACTTTTAATCCAAAAAGTAATATAATGATATGCGGGAACCGCTCCAAATAGGCATCAGAAACATATATGTACACCAATAAAGCACATGGTGTCTAGTATCAGGGTTCCACCAAACTTTTACATTAGGGGGCCGTTCACTGTCCCCTCAGACATTGTGGGGGCCGGGACAAAGTTTAAAAAATATCAGTAATGTGACAGCATCCATAAGACACTGAATCCCCGCCCCCCCTCAATTAATTATTTAATATACTGCACCCCTTAAGAACTATTTTAATATTGGCACCAAATTAATGAATTAATTGGGGTACAATTTAATTATTAAAGATTACTGGGAGAAAACGCTCTCCAATTTTGAATATTGCCCCCCCCACCCCCACCGTTAATTACTAGACTTACCTATAATTGCCTATACTCCCCTCATTAATTAGTTCTAGTCTGCCCCCCACCATTAAATTATTTCCCTATGCTTTCCCCCCCCATTAATTATTTTTCTATGCTGCCACCCCACCATTAATTATTTTCTAGCGCCCTCAACATTAATGATTTCCTATGCTGCCCCCACCTTTAATTATTTGTCTCTCTACTTGCCACTCAGATATTTCTAGCTGCCCCCCCCCCACCATTCTTATTTCCTTATGCTGCCCTCATAATTAACTATGGGACCCCCGGCCACCACAATCTTTGTACTGCCCTTTTTAATAAAAAAATAAAACACAGTATGTACCTAGAAGTCTCCCGCGGCGCGTCTTTCTAATTTCTTGTCGCGTCCGGCAGGAAAGCGGCGGGCGCGCAATATAGTTTCAAAGAGCGATGTGCGCGGGGTTGTAGTTCTTTGATTCTCTTCTTAGTTACCCCTGTGCAAGTCTCACTACACATTTTCGCATCGTCTATATCCGTGAGAGTGAACCTTTCCGAGATTGAGTCGCAAACTTACAACCAAAAATTCACTTATTTACCATGAAGTGCCAATATGGCATTCAAGCAGTTAACTTATTGCTACGTTCTTCAACATCATTCAATGTATGGCCTCATCCTAAGGCCACCAACCAAACCAGTGAGTTGACGTTAAGTGGGCAATTCAGATTATCATTGTAGCTTCTCTCCGGAAGAATAGTGGACACAGACAGGAGAACTCCTAAAGACAATGCCAGTTCAGTCAACAACCTTCTCACTTTCTGCAGCCAGTGATATTGCTTTAAAATAAGCATGAGAGCAGCATCCCTTAATTTGCTTGGGACTGCAGGAGATTTGGGAGCGTGTCCTGTTTGATGAAAATTGGGGGGGGGGAGGGGGGATGGCCTGAGTGCCACAGAAAGGGTCGAGTACACCTCTGCACACGTGCCATAGGTTGCGCGGCCACTGCTCTATATTTGCAGAGAAGGTGAGGTACACTTACATTCATACAGACATTTTATAATTGTGGGCCAGACAAAATTTATTTTTCCAGTGACAACTGGGTTTCAAAAATGATTGCTGTAATGGTACAAAGGATTATCAATAAAACTTCTGATACTATTAGAGTTGCACAGTAGAGGTGTATTATATATTTACGTCCTATTACTACTACTCTGTTTTAGATCTCTATCACTCAGGAGTGTTGGTGGGGATCTAAGCAGAACACTTCCGATTCCTCTGTACTGAGAGATTACTGTGTACGACCAGTGCTAGGTTATAAGGGTACAAATGTTTATATACACTTTCTGGACACAAACGCAACATGGGATCTACGTATAATTAAGACAGATATGAGATAGATGATGAGATGATATAGAACACTATGAGATTATTTACTATGGGTCCCGCGGGCTCGCATTGTTGTGAGTTTTTCCGACGTTTTTGGGATCGCGTTGATGGTACAGGTATTTAGAAGCCAATGTGTGTCGACACGGCTTTCATGCGGTACAAATTGGGGGGCGGGGCCCTTGGATGATACTGACTAATTCAGACAAACCATGGATTTAATCAAAATTGTGTCGCCAAGCCAAGCACTTACATGCACCGGAGGCAGAGGTGAATTGGGAACTTAGCAGGGGAGCAACACATGACGGATATCGGGTGGCCACATTCTTGTTAATGCACAGACTGCTAGTATGTCGGCCTTGCCCTGTTACTAAAGGATCTATCTTGCCTTAGCTCGCACATTGATGCTTGTAGGTGCAAGCGTATTCTTGTGTGAGCCATTGTTGTTATTGGGCGGAGCCGGCTGCCCCCAGCCACCACAATCTTTTTACTGCCCTTTTTAATAAAAAAAAATAAAAACCCAGTACTCTCCTAAGTCTCCCGCGGCGCGTCTTCTAATTTCTTGTCGCGTCCGGGCAGGAAAGGGTGCATCTAAGTTCAAAGAGCGATGTGCGCTGGAGTTGTATTCCGGCCACATCGCTCCAGTAATAGTGCTCGAGCGGCCGTTTCCGGCCGCATCGAGCACTATACAGTGACGGGCAGGAGCTTCCTGCCCGACTGTCAAAGGCCGCTGGGGCCCGGCGCGGCAAGCGTCGGGGGACGGATCGAAACGGTCTGCGGGCGGCATGTGGCCCGTGGGCCGCAGTTTGGGGAATCCTGCTCTATATAATGCGCACCAAAATAGCAGTAATACTTGTACTCCACAGCTATTTGGCAATAGTAGAAGAACCCAATGCACTAACCCCCTTCTGACTTTAGGCATGTAGTCTGTGACTTGGGCAACGGGCTGGGGTACACTCTTATGGCCATTTGGACACAATCCTTAGTGTATGCTGTGGTCCTTGCTCAGTTGAGGGCAATTTGTGGAGCATCACCCCTATTAAGCGGTTTGTGACAGAGGAACCCAAACTTGTTGGCCGACAAACTGATTTTAGGGGTTAAACTTTCTGTTCCCTGAGTAATATGTGCTGACACTGCCCTCTGAGTCCTTTTACGGATGAAACGCATCACGGCCAAGTTAATTCAAGGAGGGTATAAGTCTTTTGAATACAAGTTGCGGTACTGCTGTTGTATGGATGGGAGTTTTATGGGTACATGGACAACATTGGGACAAACTGGCCATAAGGGCTAAAGGAAAGGGGTAAAATCATTCCTTTTTTTTTCTACTCTTCTATTACCCCTGTGCAAGTCTCACTACACATTTTGCATCGTCTATATCCGTGATGGTGAACCTTTCAGAGATTGAGTGCCCAAACTACAACCAAAATCCACTTATTTACCATGAAGTGCCAATATGGCATTTCAAGCAGTTAACTTATTGCTACCGGTTCTTCAACATCATTCAATTGTATTGGCTCTCCTAAGGCCACCAATGCAGTTGACAGTTAAGTGGGCAAATTCAGATTATCATTGTAGCTTCTCTCCAGGAAGAATAGTGGGACCAGCAGGATGAACTCCAAAGACAATGCAGTTCAGTCAACACCTTCTCACTTTTCCTGCAGCCAGTGATGTATTGCTTTAAAATAGCACTGAGAGCAGCATCCCTTAATTTGCTTGGGACTGCAGTAAGATTTGGTGGATGTGTTCCTGTTTGGTGAAATTGGGGGGATGGCCTGAGTGCCCACAGAAAGGGCTCAGAGTACCACCTCTGGCACACGTGCCATAGGTTTGCCGCCACTGCTCTATATTTTGCACAGTACTTTGATGTACATATACATTCATACAGACAATTTTATAATTGTGGCTCCAGACAAAATTTATTTTTCCAGTGACAACTGGAGTTTCAAAAATGTATTGCTGTAATGGTACAAAGGATTATCAATAAAACTTCTGATACTATTAGAGTATGCACAGTATGAGTGTCTTATTATTATTTTTACTCCCTTACTTACTACTCTGTTTTAGATCTTATCACTCAGGAGTGTTGGTGGGGATTCTAAGCAGACACTTCCTGATTCCTCTGTACTGAGAGATACTGTGTACTGACCATGTGCTTAGGTTATAAGGGTACAAAGTTTATATACACTTCTGGACACTCACTAGTATCTAACTATATTAAGTGACAGATATGAGATATGATGAGATGGATATAGAACACTATGAGGCTTATTTACTATGGGTCCCGCGGCCGCATTTGTTGGGTTTTCCGACGTTTTTGGGGATCGCGTTGATGGTACAGGTATTTAGAAGGCAATTGTGTCGCACGGCTTTCATGCGGTACAAATTGGGGGGCGGGCCATTGAATGATCCGACTAATTCAGACAAACCATGAGATTTAACTTCAAAATTGTGTCGCAAGCCAAGCACTTACATGCACCGGGAGGAAGATGGTGAACTCTGGCGGAACTTAGCAGGGGAGCAACACATGCAGGATATCGGGTGCACATTCTTAGTTAATCGCACTAGACTGCTGTATGTCTCCTTGCCCTGTTATAAAGGTCTTATCTTGCTTGTAGCTTGCACATTGCTGCTTGCTGGCAAGAAGTATCTTTGTGAGCCCTTGTTGTAATGGGGCGGCAGACGGCTCACTGCAGGAGAAGCTATTCATAAGAAAGATCTGCCCTGCCCGACCATAGAAGATTTACGGTCGGATCCAAGGGAAACTAAAATTGTGTACAACAGGGCTTATATACACAGGTTGGAATTATATCTGAAATTTTTTTTTAATTATTATAGCATTGTCAAATTCATAATTTATTTCCTTAATTTCTGGCTTACATCCAGCTGTCGGCGTGTATAAAATATTAGTTGTCTGTCTGGTGTTTAAAAGAGCATAAAGTTAGGAAACCAAATATTGAATAAGTGACACTTTTTCCTCTAACTTATGAAGTCTGCTACTGGTTCTTCACAAACATCATATTGAAGTGTTTGGCTCAGCTGTTCATTTACTGTACTAAGGGGGTGCTGTTATTGCAGAAGTAATTTGTATTTCTGTCCAAACAACTTGCTAGGCCTCCTACATACAGTATGCAAATTGCTTTGGCACAGTTTGTGTATGTGACATCCCTTGAATTCTTAGAAATTACATTCTCCAGACAGATGAAGAAAATAGTTTATTTTTCTGGGCAATATCTGACTGCATGAAAACACCACCCAAACATTTCTCATAGGGAATATTGTGCATAAATGTGTTAAAAGCCCTGTAGTAAGCTATAGAGTTTGAGGAGTCACAAAAAAAAAAACTTATTGCACCCTAAAAATTTTAGACAATAGGATTTTGTAACATGCCATTGCGGATTTTATGTTGTAAATGGCTGCTTTATTCCATAAACAACTCCAGAGCTTTTTTTGTCAACAACCCCTTATAGTAGAGATGACTGTATATACACAGTGTATATGTATACACTGTGTATATGTGAGGTACCTTAACCCAATAAGAACCACCCACCATCTTTTAGACATGACCCAATGCTGTAGCTGCATCTTCAGTTTTTCCCTGCAGTTTCTTGTGCATGAAAAATGGAACCTGGGAGCACTAAGTAGTGAATGGAAGCAGTTCTGTTGCCCCTATTGGAGCCTACAGTCACAAATTTAAAGCAAGGCTATTGGGTAGCGCACAAGAGTTTTTCTTTTTCCTCAATCTCTTATGGATGTCCCAGTTATACTGGGAAGCTTTGGTACAAAAAGTGTCCAAATAAAGTAAACTTAAAAAAAAAAAAAAATTATCCCTGGCCTAACCTAACACTTTTCATATAAGCTTAGCAAATTCCAGCACTACCATGGTATGGGTGAAAGAACATTTTCTTTATCTTATCTTCTTTTTGAAGAACCAATAAAGCTTACTTTTATTCGCCCATTCTTACTAACCTTTACTGAATGTTTCCAATGTCTCAGGATTTCTCTGTGGATAGAAAGGTGTAACTTAGTCAGCTGGTATCTTCCTAGTGAGGGTGTTCTGTATATAACATCTCTGTAATTGCCCCATTTGCCTGTAACTATGCACTTTATGTATCAAGGCAACCAGAAAACAATAGGGAAGCAATTTATTACTAAAAATAAAAATAAGACTATACAGACGATCCCCTACGTAAGAACAACCAACTTGCATACGAAGTTACAAACAGGACCGCTGGATGTTACGAATTTACTATTCTATACCCCCCAGGCTACAATGATCACCTGTAACAGTTATCAAAGGTGTCTGCAATTAAGATTCATTGTTATTCCTTGTACTTGTGACAATCCGTCATGTTTAAAATCCAATTGTCAGAGACTAAGAAAATTCTGACTGGGGATACTATTTTAAAATATACAGTTCTCAATTGCATACAAATACAACATAAGAACAAACCTACAGAACCCATCTTGTATGTAACCTGGGGACTGCATGCATAATGAAATAGGCCTTTTTTCACTTTTTGTAATGTCAATTCCCCTAAATAGAGCTAAAAATAAAAACCTACAAATGGTTGTTATGTGTCATGAAAGCAAAAAGTTGAATCTTTAAAAAAAAAAAAAAAGTGTATTAAACTACCACTACAGAAATGCTATAAATAATTGGCTTTTAAAATAAATCGGCCATAAAAATCCATTGTGATAAACCATGATAACACAGGAGGTGTGCGGGGCACTTGCTTATAGATGGATCCAGGCACAAACTTTTGACCTTCTGCTAATAAGCTTGTGGGGCTTCCCTGGTCCCTCTGTAATCTGGCTTTACAAGCAGTTACTCTCATTATTAGGCCTAATGTTTGTATTTTAGGTGCTTTCTGTTTTTGTATGGTACTCAATTGTGATATTGTAATGTTTACTTTTTGGCTTCAGGTCCCTCAAGAAGAGGAGATTTGGAAATCCTTGGCTATTGCATGATTCAGTGGTTGTGTGGAAAACTTCCATGGGAGGATAAATTGACAGATCCTAATTATGTTGCAAACTCCAAAATAAGGTGTGTGGTTTTTTTTTTTTTATTTATTTTTTTTCCTTAAACTCTGTTTATTAGCTTTTCCACATTATCGGCAGTAAAGTATTCTTTTAACAAAAGTGAGTTGTGTATAAGGAATACATACAAACTCAATTGAGAGATACATGATGTGGAATTAAATGCTATGCTACAATGCATCATGCTACCTAATTTTTTTCCCAGGTGAAACGGGTAGGTGAATGGTGACCATTTCCATTCTTGCTAAGAAGGAAGGTCCTGATATGTGGCCACAGTTCTGCATCTAGGATACTATATAAACAAACCAGCAAAGTAAATGGGATAGGTGTCTGTATCACCCCCCTCAATTCAGATGCAGTTTTTAATGTGCAAAATGAGGAGCAGAAGTGCCTATTGCTGTGGGTTCACCCATCACCTGCTTTTAGCTTCAAAAACTGCATCAGAAAGCCCTGACTGTGGGAACACGACCTAAGCAGTCAAATGATTGCATGTTTAAACAGGGTTTTCTGTCTTGCATATTTATGACCTATTGACATTGTTTTAAATAAAGAACAGGCCAGTGTGTGTATATATGTGTAATATATTAATAATTATATCACACCTGTGTCTAGACACCCTCCCTTAAGGAAATCACTCAAAGTAAAATTAAACTACACATATTCACCTTTAGACCTCTTCACCTTGATCCCGGAGTTGGTCTTTAATATTGGCATATCTGAGGAAAAAATTTTATAAAACGCAGCATGGGGACGCGATGTCCGTCATGTTCACACCTCTCACATGACGCCTAAGCTGGGAGAGGGAGGTATCTATAACACAGGAGGTGTGAGGGACATTGTTTCCCCACGCTCCGCACTGCTTTTTATAACTCATTTTTTTAAGGCAATCCCAGTGTGCCAAGATTAAAGACCAGTGCTGAGGTCGAGGTAAAGAGAACTATAGGTGAGTGTGCATTTCACTTTTACTTAACTGAGTTGTAAATTTCCTTTAAGGCCCCTGGGATGACTAGAAATAAGTTAATTAAAAAAACTATAGAACGAAGTGATTGATTCCAATAACGATCTAGCCCCACAATGAGCCAGTACATATTTATGTAAACTTTTTTTAATTAATTTTTTTAACTCTATCTACTCTAGATACTGCGATGAAATTTCAACACTTATGGAAAAGTGCTTCCCAGGAAAGAAGAAGCCAGGTGGGTCTTTTCTTATGCTGACAAATATATTTTGATTAAACAGTATTCACCTATATAAAGGTCATATTTATGGGTCTCGCCATTCTGGAGTGACTTTTTAAAAAAACTTTTGTTTTTGTATAATTTCTGTTGAAGCTATATAACTTGACAATTGTTCCTGCACACTCGCACTGTTTGATTTCGGCTGCCAGTGTAAGGACTTGCTTTCTCTGCATATTGCTTATAGATTTTATGGAGGAAGTACACAGGGATGACATTGTACAGAGCTTGACAGATATCAGAGGTCTTTGAATTGTTTTAGATCATGAAAATTGTGTGTATTTACTAAAATATACATTTCAGGAATGGTGACAGATCTTCAATGCATAAAGTATTACTAAACATTCAGACACTGGAAGGACTATATACAGGCAGTCCCCAACTTAAGAACACCCAACTTACAGATGACCCCTAGTTAAAGACGGACCCCTCTGCCCACTGTGGCGTCTGGTGAAGATCTCTGGATGCTTTACTAAAGTCCCAGGCAGCAATGATCAGCTGTAAAGTGTCTGTAATGAAGTTTTATTGATTAATCCTTGGTCTAATTACAGCTAAAAATATTTAAACTCCAATTGTCACTGGGGGAAACATTTATTTTTTTTTTTTGGTCTGGAACTAACTAAAAATATACCGTTTCGACTTGCATACAAATTCAACTTAAGAACAAACCTATGGGACCTATCTTGTACGTAACCCGGGGACTGTCTGTGGTTATAAAAAAATTTGGGTTTTTGCAACAGCTATTTCAGTTTTATATATCTAATAACTGATGGACACAGTACAATAAACCTCATTTTAATCCTGAAATATTACTAACGGCTAATGTGCAATGCATTAAAACTAAAGATTAATAGGGGTGCCCAAACTTTTTTTTCATATGTTATCTTTTCGTCCATGGGTTTATTACATATTTGACTGCCATTTTTACCTTGTGTTTTTTGTTTTTAAAGCTTTATACTTCATTCTGTTTTCACAGATGAAATTGCTAAATACATGGAGACTATTGCATCTATTGGTTATGTTGAGAAACCTCAGTATCAAAAGTTAAGAGACATATTGCTGCAAGGTCTGAAAGCTCTGGGTGCCAAAGATGATGGGAAGCTGGACTTCTCCTCAGTGCAGAATGGTGGTGGCCCTGCAAAGGCCCTGAAGGTAGCTAGTATTCTTTACTATAATGTGTATATACACAGAATATATATTATACATTCTGGCCACTTTACCTTGTGTGTTTTTTTTTTTTTTTTTTAAGTTTCCTGTGGGATCTAGAAAAAATACCTTCCCTTTCCCTAAAACTGATATAAAAATAAACATTAAATATCATAAACCTGTAAGGTATCGCCGTGTCCCTAAATGTCTGATCTATCAAAATGTTATTTCCGGTATTTAACCCAGTAACTGATAATCGCGCCCAAATGTCCGAAACTGCACTTTTTTGTCATTTTGCATATTTTTTTTTTAATAAAAAGTGATCAAAAAGCGTACATTCCTCAAAATGCTAGCAATGAAAACGTCATCTCATCTTGAAAAAATAACACGTTGCACAGTTCTGTACACCAAAGTAGACGTGTCATTTGGGCGGCACAGTAAAAGCTGTAAAACCAAGCCCACGAGAAAATGGTGCAAATGCGAAGTTCAATTGGTTTTATGCAAAAAAAAAAAACACGCTCATAGAGCTCTGTACATGGGAAAAAATAGTTATATAGTTTTGAATGTCATAGTCGTTATGATTGTATTTCGATATAACAACTGCTTGTATCTTCAGGTGTTCTTGGTGGATTATGGTCTTGCCTACAGATACTGTCCAGAAGGTGTGCACAAGGAATATAAAGAAGATCCCAGGAAATGCCATGATGGCACAATAGAGTTTACAAGTATTGATGCCCACAAAGGAGTTAGTAAGTACATTTGTGTTCATTACTTGGTATGAATCTCTGCTCTGGAATAAAGGTGTAAGGTTAGTGGAAGGCTAAGGGGCACAACGGAAGTGCTTTGGGTACTATAAAATGTATTTTAGCAAACCATGTCATGTTTTTAAAGCTTGACTTTTAATCCAAAAATGTAATATACTCCTATGGAACCTGCTCCAAATAGCATCAGAAAAATATATTTACACCAAATAAAGCACATGGATGCTCTATATCAGGGGTCCCCAAACTTTTTACACAGGGGGCCGTTCACTGTCCCCCTCAGACTGTTGGAGGGCCGGACTAAAGTTTTAAAATAAATATCAGTACATGTGACCGCATCCATAATACACTGGCCCCCCCCTCAATTAATATTTAATATACTGCACCCCCTTAAGAACTATTTTAAATATTGGCCCAATTAATGAATTAATTGGGACAATTAATTATTAAATATACTGGGACCCCTCTCCATTAATTATTGAATATGCCCCCCCCCCCACCCCCCCGTTAATTACTAGACTATCCCCAAATTTCCTATACTCCTCCATAATTATTTCCTAGTCTGCCCCCACCCCCCATTAATTATTTCCTATGCTTCCCCCACCATTATTATTTCTATGCTGCCCCCCACCATTAATTGTTTTCTATGCTCCTCCCTCACCATGAATATTTCCTATGCTGGCCCCCCACCTTAATTATTTTCTATACTGCCCCTCATAATTATTTCCGAAGACTGCCCCCCCCCCCACCATAATTATTTCCTATGATGGCCCTCATAATAAACTAGTGACCCCCGGCCACCACAATCTTTTTACTGCCCTTTATTAAAAAAAATTAAAACCAGTACTCACCTAAGTCTCCCGGCTGGCCGCTTCTAATTGGGAGCGCGGGGCAGGAAATATGGGCGCCGGCGCGCATCTAAGTTCAAAGAGCGATGTGCGCGGGGTTGTATTCTTGTATTCTCTTCTATTACCCCTGTGCAAGTCTCACTACACATTTTGCATCCTCTATATCCGTGATGGCGAACCTTTCAGAGATTGAGTGCGCAAATTACAACCAAAATTCACTTATTTACCATGAAGTGCCAATATGGCATTTCAAGCAGTAACTTATTGCTACTGGTTCTTCAACATCATCAATTGTTTGGCTCTCCTAAGGCCACCAATGAGTTGACAGTAAGTGGGCAAATTCAGACCATCATTGTAGCTTTCTCCAGAGAATAGTGAGACCAGCAGGATGAACTCCAAAGACAATGCAGTTCAGTCAAACCTTCTCACTTTCCTGAAAGCCAGTAAGTGTGCTTTAAAATAGCACTGGAGCAGCATCCCTTAATTGCTTGGGACTGCAGTAGATTGGTTGGATGTGTTCCTGTTGGTGAAATTGGGGGGGGGGGGGGGATGGCCTGAGTGCCCACAGAAAGGGCTCAGAGTACCACCTCTGGCACACGTGCCATAGGTTCGCTGCCATGCTCTATATTTTGCAAGTACTTGAGTACATAACATTCATACAGACAATTTATAATGTGTGGCTCCAGACAAAATATTTTTGCCCTAGTGACAACTGGAGTTTCAAAATGCATTGCTGTAATGGTACAAAGGATTATCAATAAAACTTCTGATACTATTAGAGTATGCACAGTACGAGTGTCTTAATATTAATTTACTCCCTTACTTACTACTCTGTTTTAGATCCTACACTCAGGAGTGTTGGTGGGGATTCTAAGCAGACACTTCCTGATTCCTCTGTACTGAGAGATACTGTGTACTGACCATGTGCTTAGGTTATAAGGGTACAAGTTATATACACTTCTGGACACTCACTAGTATCTGACTATATTAAATGACAATATGAGAATATGAGAGATCAATGAGATGGATATAGAAACCTATGAGGATTTTTACTATGGGTCCGCGCCGCATTTGTTGGGTTTTCCGACGTTTTGGGGATCGGTTGATGGTAACGGTATTTAGAAGGCAATTGTGTCGCACGCTTTCATGCGGTACAAATTGGGGGGCGGGCCATTGGATGATCCGACTAATTCAGACAAACCAGGGATTTAACTTCAAAATTGTGTCGCAACAAGCACTTACATGCACCGGGAGGAAGATGGTGAACTCTGGCGGAACTAGCGGGAGCAACACATGCAGGATTCGGGTGCACATTCTTAGTTAATCGCACAGACTGCGTATGTCTCCTTGCCCTGTTCATAAAGGTCTTATCTTGCTTGTAGCTGCCATTGCTGCTTGTGGCAAGAAGTATCTTTGTGAGCCTTGTTGTAATGTGGGCGGCGGACGAGCGTACGCGACACGAAGAAAACTCTTAAGAAAGATCTGCAGCCCGACCTAGAAGATTTTACGGTCGGATCCAAGGGAAACTAAAATTGTGAACAACAGGGCTTTAATACAAAGGTTGGAATTTAATCTGAAATTTTTTTTTTTAATTATTATAGCATGTCAATTATAATTTATTTCCTTATTTCTGGCTTACATCCAGCTGTCGGCGTGTATAAAATATTAGTTGTCTGTCGGTTTTTAAAAGAGCATAAATTAGGAAACCAAATATTGAATAAGTGACACTTTTTCTCTAACTTATGAAGTCTGCTACTGGTCTTCACAAACATCATATTGAAGTGTTTGGCTCAGCTGTTCATTTACTGTACTAAGGGGGTGCTGTTATTGCAGAAGTAATTTGTATTTCTGTCCAAACAACTGCTAGGCTCCTACATACAGATGCAAATTGCTTTGCACAGTTTGTGTATGACATCCCTTGAATTCTTAGAAATTACATTCTCCAGACAGATGAAGAAAATAGTTTATTTTTCTGGGCAATATCTGACTGCTATAAAAACACCACCCAAACATTTCTCATAGGGAATATTGTCGATAAATGTGTTAAAAGCCTGTAGTAAGCTATAGAGTTTGAGGAGTCACAAAAAAAAAAAACTTATTGCACCCTAAAAATTTAGACAATAGGATTTTGTAACATGCCATTGCGGATTTTATGTTGTAAATGGCTGCTTATTCCATAAACACTCCAGAGCTTTTTTGTCAACAACCCCTTATAGTAGAGAGGAACTGTATATACACATGTGTATATGTTACACTGTGTATATGTGAGGTACCTTAACCCAATAAGAACCACCACCCCCATCTTTTAGACAGACCCAATGCGTGAGCTGCATCTTCAGTTTCCCTGCAGTTTCTTGTGCATGAAAAATGGAACCTGGGAGCACTAAGTAGTGAATGGAAGCAGTTCTGTTGCCCCTATTGGAGCCTACAGTCACAAATTTAAAGCAAGGCTATTGGGTAGCGCACAAGAGTTTTCTTTTTCCTCATCTCTATGGATGTCCCAGTTATACTGGGAAGCTTTGGTACAAAAAGTGTCCAAATAAAAGTAAACTTAAAAAAAAAAAAATTATCCCTGCCTAACTAACATTTCATATAAGCTTAGCAAATTCCAGCACTACATGGTATGGGTGAAAGAACATTTTCTTTATTTTATATTCTTTTGAAAAACCATAAAGCTTACTGTATTCGCCCATTCTTACTAACCTTTACTGAATGTTCCAATGTCTCAGGATTTTCTGTGGATAGAAAGGTGTAAATTAGTCAGCTGGTATCTTCTAGTGAGGGTGTTCTGTATTAACATCTCTGTAATTGCCCCATTTGCCTGTAACTATGCACTTTATGTATCAAGGCAACCAGAAAACAATAGGAAGCAATTATTACTAAAAATAAATAGACTATACAGACGATCCCCTACGTAAGAACAACCAACTTGCATACGAAGTACAAACAGGACCGCTGGATGTTACGAATTTACTTTCATACCCCCCAGGCTACAATGATCACCTGTAACAGTTATCAAAGGTGTCTGCAATTAAGATCATTGTATTCCTTGTATTGTGACAATCCGCATGTTTAAAATCCAATTGTCAGAGACTAAGAAAATTCTGACTGGGGATACTATTAAAATATACGTTCTGAATTGCACAATAAACATAAAAAGCAACCTACAGAACCCATCTTGTATGTAACCTGGGGACTGCATGCATAATGGAATAGGCCTTTTTTCACTTTTTGTAATGTCAATTCCCCTAAATGAAGCTAAAAATAAAAACCTTCAAATGGTTGTTTGTGTCATGAAAGCAAAAAGTTGAATCTTAAAAAAAAAAAAAAGTGTATTAAACTACCACTACAGAAATGCTATAAATAATTGGCTTTTAAAATAAATCGGCCATAAAAATCCATTGTGATAACCATGATAACACGGAGGTGTGCGGGGCACTTGCTTATAGATGGATCCAGGCACAACTTTTGACCTTCTGCTAATAAGCTTGTGGGCTTCCCTGGTCCCTCTGTAATCTGGCTTTACAAGCAGTTACTCTCATTTAGGCCTAATGTTTGTATTTTAGGTGCTTTCTGTTTTTGATGGTACTCAATTGTGATATTGTAATGTTTACTTTTTGGCTTCAGGTCCCTCAAGAAGAGGAGATTGGAAATCCTTGGCTATTGCATGATTCAGTGGTTGTGTGGAAAATTCCATGGGAGGATAAATTGACAGATCCTAATTATGTTGCAAACTCCAAAATAAGGTGTGTGGTTTTTTTTTTTATTTATTTTTTTTCCTTAAACTCTGTTTATTAGCTTTTCCACATTATCGGCAGTAATATTCTTTAACAAAAGTGAGTTTGTATAAGGAAAATACAAACTCATTGAGAGATAACATGATGTGGAATTAAATGCTATGCTACAATGCATCATGACCTAATTTTTTCCCAGGTGAAACGGGTAGGTGAATGGTGACCATTTCCATTCTTGCTAGAAGGAAGGTCCTGATATGTGGCCACAGTTCTGCATCTAGGATACTATATAACAACCAGAACAGAAGTAAATGGGATAGGTGTCTGTATCACCCCCTCAATTCAGATGCAGTTTTAATGTGCAAAATGAGGAGCAGAAGTGCCTATTGCTGTGGGGTCACCCATCACTGCTTTTAGCTTCAAAAACTGCATCAGAAAGCCCTGACTGTGGGAACACGACCTAAGCAGTCAAATGATTGCATGTTTAAACAGGTTTTCTGTCTGCATATTTATGACCTATTGACATTGTTTTAAATAAAAGAACAGGCCAGTGTGTGGTAATATGTGTAATATATAATAATTATATCACACCTGTGTCTAGACACCCTCCCTTAAGGAAATCACTCAAAGTAGTAAATTAAACTACACATATTACCTTTAGACCTCTTCACCTTGATCCGGAGTTGGTCTTTAATATTGGCATATCTGAGGAAAAAATTTTATAAAACGCAGCATGGGGACGCGATGTCCGTCATGTTCACACCTCTCACATGACGCCTAAGCTGGGAGGGAGGTATCTATAACACAGGAGGTGTGAGGGACATTGTTTCCCCACGCTCCGCACTGCTTTTATAACTCATTTTTTTAGGCAATCCCAGTGGCCAAGATAAGACCAGTGCTGAGGTCGAGTAGGTAAGAGAGAACTATAGGTGAGTGTGCATTTCACTTTTACTAACTGAGTTGTAGATTTCCTTTAAGGCCCCTGGGATGACTAGAAATAAGCAATTAACCTATAGAACTAGTGATTGATTCCAAAACGATCTAGCCCCACAATGAGCCAGTACATATTTTTGTCTATACTGTGTTTTATATACTTTTTTAATTAATTTTTAAAATCTATCTCCTTAGATACCGCGATGAAATTTCAAACTTATGAAAAGTGTTCCCAGAAAGAAGAAGCCAGTGGGTCTTTTCTTATGCTGACAAATATATTTGATTAAACAGTATTCACCTATATAAAGGTCATATTTATGGGTCTCGCCATCTGAGTGACTTTTTAAAAAAACTTTTGTTTGTATAATTTCTGTTGAAGCTATATAACTTGACATTGTTCCTGCACACTCGCACTGTTTGA
Source organism: Engystomops pustulosus (assembly GCA_019512145.1). Classification (NCBI taxonomy): domain Eukaryota; kingdom Metazoa; phylum Chordata; class Amphibia; order Anura; family Leptodactylidae; genus Engystomops; species Engystomops pustulosus. The sequence continues at coordinate 48,058,712 of CM033647.1, read as the reverse complement.
TTTCGGCTGCAGTGTAAGGACTTGCTTCTCTGCATATTGTTATAGATTTTATGGAGGAAGTACACAGGATGACATTGTACAGAGCTTGACAGATATCAGAGGTCTTTGAATTGTTTTAGATCATGAAAATTGTGTGTATTTACTAAAATATACTTTCAGAATGGTGACAGATCTTCAATGCATAAAGTATTACTAAACATTCAGACACTGAAGGACTATATACAGGCAGTCCCCAAATTAAAGAGAACCGTCATGCAAAATAACCCCCTAAACTAAATATAATTTTCATAAACTGCCATAGAGAGCATTGCCTCTATCCCTTCATTGTCCCTCTACATGCCTGTAAACCTAAGCAATGAGGTCCTAAAGCTGTATGCAAAGTAACCTGTGAAAGTCCATGAAGCATTAGCATATTCAAGCTGTCCACTATATTCATGAGTGGGAGGCACAGCCACACCCCCAGTGCATGACTGACAGCCGTATAATGGTGTGAGGCTGTATAATGATGTGCTTCCTGGTGCTGGCGTCCCCTGCAGCCTATGTGTGCATGTGTGTGTGTTTAGGAGGGATACAGCAGCTCCAGGCAGCCATGTTACAGCAGAACGTGTCAGATTCATGTGTAGCTGATGTCTGTGTAGGAGAATGCAGCATGTCAGCAGATACAGCACACACCAGCAATGCTTTACTATACATTACACACAGACATGAGCAGGGGGAGAGAGGGGAGGGTAACAGGGGTGAATCACTGCCTCTGACCATGTGACCAGCCTATTTATATGATAAAAAATAATGATTTTACAATGAATAATGTATGAAATAACTAGATAAAGGCTAGGATGGGATCCTTGTGAGCTGCTCCAACAGGTATAGTGACAGAACAAGTGAACCAGACTGATGACAGGTGTCCTTAGAAAACACCCGACTTACAGATGACCCCTAGTAAAGACAGACCCCTCTGCCCACTGTGATGTCTGGTGAAGATTCTGGATGCTTTACTATAGTCCAGGCAGCAATGATCAGCTGTAAAGTGTCTGTAATGAAGTTTTATTGATTAATCCTTGGTCTAAGTACAGCTAAAAATATTTAAACTCCAATTGTCACTGGGCCAAACATTTTTATTTTTTTTTTGGTCTGGAACTAAACTAAAATATACCGTTTCGACTTGCATATAATTCAACTTAAGAACAAACCTATGGGACCTATCTGTACGTAACGGGACTGTCTGTGGTTATAAAAAAATTTGGGTTTTTGCAACAGCTATTTCAGTTTTAATATCTAATAACTGATGGACAACAGTACATAAACCTCATTTTAATCCTGAAATATTACTAACAGCTAAGTGCAATGCATTAAAACTAAGATTAATAGGGGTGCCCAACTTTTTTCATATGTTATCTTTTCGTCCATGGTTTATTACATATTGACTGCCATTTTTACCTTTGTTGTTTTTTTTTAAAGCTTATACTTCATTCTGTTTTCAGATGAAATTGCTAAATACATGGAGGCTATTGCATTATTGGTTATGTTGAGAACCTCATATCAAAAGTAAGAGACAATTGCTGCAAAGGTCTGAAAGCTCTGGGTGCCAAAGATGATGGGAAGCTGACTTTCCTCAGTGCAGAATGGTGTGGCCCTGCAAAGGCCCTGAAGGTAGCTAGTATTCTTTACTGTACGTGATATACACAGAATATATATTATACATTCTGGCCACTTTACCTTGTGTGTTTTTTTTTTTTGTTTTTTTTTGTTTTAAGTTCCTGTGGGATCTAGAAATGGTTAAAAAAAAACTTCCTTTTCCCTAAAACTGATATAAAAATAAACATTAAATGTCTAAATACGTAAGGTATGCCGTGTCACAAAATGTCTGATCTATCACAATATGTTATTTCCGGCATTAACCCAGTAACTGATAATCGCGCCCCAAATGTCCGAAAACTGCACTTTTTGGCATTTTGCTATATATTGTTATTTATTTTATTTTTATATATAAAAAGTGATCAAAAAGCGTACATCCTTCAAAATGCTAGCAATTGAAAAAGTCTCATCTCATCTTGAAAAAAATAACACATTGCACAGTTCTGTACACCAAAGTAGACGTGTCATTTGGGCGCCAGTAAAAGCTGTAAAACCAAGCCACGAGAAATGGTGCAAATGCGAAGTTCAATTGGTTTATGGCAAAAAACAAAACACGTCATAGAGCTCTGTACATGGAAAAAATAGTTATAGTTTTAGTTTTGAATGTATAGGAACAAGTGATGAGAGAGACGAGAAGATGTATATATATATCGATCTATATAAGAGATATATATAGATATAGAGAGAGAGAGAGAGAGATGAGGAAGAGAGACATAATATATATTATAAATATATATAGATATATATATAATTTTATTTTATTTTTGGTATTTTGTGAGGTTTGGTGTTTGGGGGTTTTTTTTTGTTTTTTTTTTTTTTTTGTTTTTTTTTCCCTTCATAAATTATTATGATTTTTGATTTCTGGTAAAATAATTTACAAAGAAACAGTAGGGTAAAGAGAAGCTATCGTAGCACCAAAGTAAATAAATGACCCATATTACTAGACCCACCATCCAATGGCCTTATAAAGTGCGGTTATGGATCAGGGGATTGCCAACAGCTGGAATTCATGCTTTAGTGCCATTCAAAAGGTTCTGAACTGGAGACATTCTCTATGTGGTTGGGGGGAAACATTGTGGTGATGAACAGAGCCCAGGCCAGGTCTGTATGCTAAGATCTACCTATTGCCTCACAAACCACCCCCAGTGAGTCCCAGTATGGGGTAATCTTAGAACAGCTACAAAATATGTTGAGGGGATTCCTCATTGTTTCCACATCACAAGAAGAGCTGGTGAGTCCCTCAGTAACATTTTATGAAGTACCGGGAGCACCGTGTGCACTGCTGCTCGGTTTCTTTTAGTAGGACTTACAGATAACCCGCCACCATATTGTCCCCCACTGATAACGAATATATTAGCCACAGTGTCACGGTGGCTCCATTCATATAGGGGACTTTAGATCCTCATAACCTGGAGAAGGGTGACTTGTTAGACACCCACCTTATGCTTTATATCTATGACTCTACAGCTAACCTTTTTTGATGCTGGTCTCCATTCATTTGTTGTGCAAACATGTCACTTTCTTTGGTAGCAGTGACTACAGTATTGCTCAACTAGAACTTCAGGTGGGATCTGCTTCATTGAGTCAAGAAACTAAACTGGTCTGACTTTTATGCAGAGGATTTACAGCCAGATATTGAGTCGGTGAGCAGATTACTCTCTTCAGTGCCCTAGACGGCACTGCTTGCTTTCATTTTATTAGATTATGTTCCCAAAGGGGTGGGACCCACCTGTGGCTAAGGGTTTCCAGTTTGTACTATGGGATAGAGTGTGTGTGTAAATATAGTCTGTCAAGAGATGAAGACAGACACTTGCATTTTAAACAGTCAGGTGGCTACAGGGAAGTGGAAATGACAAAAAGCAAAGGAGAATGACTAACTTATTTAACCCAGTAACTGATAATCGCGCCCAAATGTCCGAAACTGCACTTTTTTGGCATTTTGCATATATATATATATTTTATTTTATTTTATTTTTTTTTTTATATATAAAAAGTGATCAAAAAGCGTACATTCCTCAAAATGCTAGCAATGAAAACGTCATCTCATCTTGAAAAAAATAACACATTGCACAGTTCTGTACACCAAAGTAGACGTGTCATTTGGGCGGCACAGTAAAAGCTGTAAAACCAAGCCCACAAGAAAATGGTGCAAATGCGAAGTTCAATTGGTTTTATGCAAAAAAAAAACAGGCTCATAGAGCTCTGTACATGGAAAAAATAGTTATATAGTTTTGAGTGTCATAGTAACCAATTTATTTATATTTTTTTTTAATTTGTTTTTTTCCCCCCTTCATAAATTTTATTCAGATTTTTGTTTTCTGGTAAAATTAACAAAGAACAGTAGGGTAAAGAGAAGCTATCTGTAGCACCACAAGTAAATAAAATGACCCAATATTACTAGACACCCCATCCACTGGCATTATAAAGTGCCGGTTATTGGATCAGGGGATTGCCAACAAGCTGGAATTCATGCTTTAGTGCCATTCAAAAGGTTCTGAACCGGAGACATTCTCTATGTGGTTGGGGAAACATTGTGGTGATGTAACAGAGCCCAGGCCAGGTCTGTATGCTAAGATCTACCTATTGCCTCACAAACCACCCCCAGGACTGAGTCCCAGTATGGGGTAATCTTAGAACAGCTACAAAATATGTTGAGGAGATTCCCTCATTGTTTCCACATCACAAGAAGAGCGGTGAGTCCCTCAGTAACATTTTATGAAGTACAGGGAGCACCGTGTGCACTGCTGCTCCGGTTATTATCTCTAGTAGGACTTTTACAGATAACCTAGCACCAATATTGTCACCCCCACTGATAACGAATATTATTAGCCCATGTGTCACGGTGGCTCCATTCATATAGGGCACTTTAGATCCCTCATAACCTGGAGAACGGGTGAGCTTGTAATAGACACCACCTTATGCTATTTTATATCTCATGACTCTACAGCTAACCTTTTTGTGCCTGCTGGTCTCCATTTCATTTGTTTGTGCAAACATCTGTCACTTTCTTTGGTTAGTCAGTGACTACAGTATTGCTCAATCTAGTAACTTCCAGGTGAGGATCTGCTTCATTGAGTCCAGAACATAAACTGGTCATGACTTTTTACTGCAGGATTTACAGCCAGATATCTTGAGCTACGTGCAGCAGATCTCTCTCCTTCAGTGCTCCCCTAATGACGGCACTGCTTGCTTTCATTTCTGTAGATTATGTATCCCAAAAGAGGGGGGAAACAAATGTGGTAATTGGTTTCCATAGTTTGGTAAGATTGTGTCAGATTAGCAGCCTGGCTGCTGTAAATATTACTGTACTGTGATAGGAGATCGTGTAAGACATTGACCACTTTTGCATTTGTAAACCACTTGTTTCCTATGGCTTTGGCTTTACAATGTATTGTGCAAGTAGGAAACATTCTGTACAAACTCCTAGCAAAGCAGAGAAATATTCTAATTTCCAGCCCTTCCATTTGGCCTGTGCATTGCGGCAGCATAAGCAGTGCAATAATGAGATCCTCTCTGTAGTTTTGGTCAGAATGAGAAGTGTCTATGTGTATTCCTGACTAATGCATCACAAATCTGCTGACATGCTAACCTTGAAGTCATAGCTGGCGATAATCAGGCCTGTGCAGCGGCAGAAGAGATGGACCTAATGCACTCCATCAATGCAGTTTGCATATGGGAGTTCCCACGGGGGAGCTGCTCTGTGCCAGCTGAGGGTTACCTGCCCATTGCAGTTATTGTATGTAATTATCAAACCAATCTGTTCAGCCCAGCAGGGTTTAGATGGTAATCTGGAAGCGGTGCTCCTTCCATGAGCGATGGATTGCACTATCCACCCCCTCACCTTCTATCCCCATCAGCATTGTATACATACAGCTGCTTTCTTAGCATTAACGCTTGGGAAGTACAATTGTCAGACTCGTGTAATTTCCTGTAATTGTCCAACAAGAGCAAACCTGTAAATGTGCCCACAGGGTCCGTACTGTATGAATTATGTAGATGCTAATGATTGACCGTGCTAATAATTAATGTGCAGGGCAGCACTTGTAAGCACTACACACCATGGGAAGTGTCACTGGCATAATCATCTGCTCCCTGCATTAATTGCCGTAGTATCAGAGGTGCGGTGATGACGTGTGAACTGAGACCTACCTCTTTGTTTCATAGGTAAATAGTAGGTTTGCTGGGGAGCCTACGGTAAGTGTCATGAGAAAGAAATAAAGAAATGGATAATGGTTTTCATGTGATGCAAATAATGAGTTTGGCTTGAAATTCCATTCAAAATACTTAAAATAAAAAACACACACACACTCCTATTATGGTTATTTTTTGTTTTTTGAGCTGCATTTACAAAATTACCTGTTCCGACTTGCATACAAATTCTGGCTAAGGGTACATGCACACTTCTGCGTGCTCACCCCTTCCCTCTCCGGCTAAGGGTACATGCACACTTCTGCGTGCTCACCCCTTCCCTCTCCATAAGAAACACAGCACATGGCCACAAACATGGGGATGGATAGAACATGCTTGTGCGTATAAAGATGGAGCCACGTCTGCAATCTGGCAGTGCACTGTGGTTTATATCCCATAATATTCTCTGTACCATTGGTATACAGTCAGGGAGGCTGAGGTAGGATTTTCTGTATAGAAATCTGGAGGCAGAATTGCTACAACCCAACCCCAATACTGTATACCTAACAACCTAACCCCGTGTGATATATGGAGACCCCAATAATAGGTTAGCGAATTCCATAATGGAGTACATGATACATTTTAGTTTTGAGTTGTGGTCCTTAATTAGGTGCATGTTATGCTATTTAAAGGGAACCTACCACCACAAATCTACCTATAAAGGTAGATCGGGTGGTAGGTGGATCATGGGACGGGAGGGAGCCCTTTAAAGGCTAAGCCTCACGTCCCCACACTTTTTTGATAAACTTTTTATTAATGGGGCGTGGAGTAGCCGCATCTGAGTTACACGAGCGCTACTCCACGCCCAGAGCTCCTTCCCTCCTACTACCACCCAGCTTCGGCTCCATAGCTGCGCTGGCCCTCCCCTCCACGATTTTCTTCCCCCCCTCTGCCGTCTGCGCATGCCTCAGAAAGCAGGCCTGTCCTGTTTCGGATCAGTTGACAGGTGGCACGGGCCTGCTCTTCTGCGCATGCCAGACGGCAGGATCGCCCGACATGGCGCGGAGCTGCGCGCCGAGCTGGTGAGTAGGAGGAAAAGACTACTGGGGCGTGAGTTAGCCGCCTCGTTAACCTCAGATCGGCTACTCCACGCCCCATTTAATAAAAGTTATCAAAAAGTGTGGGGACGTGAGGATTAGCCTTAAAAGGGCTATCCTCACGTCCCATTGATCCACCTACCACCCAATCTACCTTTATAGGTAGATTTGGTGGGTAGGTTCCCTTTAAGCTAAATACTAAAAGAATAAACATTTGGTAGAAACCTGTTAGCTAGCCACCTCTGCTAAATCGTGCACACCTCTGTCACATAAACCTCAGCATCTGCTGGGTGTACTGTGTGTTTTATTTTGCTTGGGTTCTGACATCCGGCAAATGTAATTATCTACCAGGTTCTGGTCTTGGTGGATACACTTGGGGGTCTCTTCATGCACTTTGTGAGTTTCAAAAGTTTGACATTTAACCTCCCACATATGTCTTGTAACGTGTATTATTTGTTGAAATTCAAACAACTAGAAACTGGACAGTTTGAAAGCTCTTCACGATAGTATGCTAGTAACAATCAGGATGTGTGAGAAATCCCACTTAACTAAAATGAGCTTCGCCAAAACCCTTTTTCTTTTTTCTTTTTTGCCTGTGAACATACCATGAATATGTAGCAAAATATGTGGGACGATGTTAAATATTTACTGGGTCCTTGTATTTTTTACATCAATTGAAGGTCAACCTTTATTGTAAACTACATAATATGAGCTTATCCCAGTACCTGCTCGTACTACTACAGACCATGACTCTGAATGCTTTCTTCAGCGGATTTGGATATTGGGGACCATTTCTTGCAAATAATTTTTTTTTTTTTTTTTTCCAAACACGTCAGCATATTTTTTGGTGACTTGTGTGATCTCAGGAGAAGAGGACTATTAAGAGCGTTCTCCTCCTCCCTTTTTAAAGGGGTTGTCCGAGTTCTAACAAAAAAAAACAAGGTTGCCGGGAGAGGGCTGCTTAAAAAAATAAAGTCCTATTTACCTTCCGGTGCCCTCCGGTATCCAGCCCAAGACTCAGCTTCAGGCCGGACCCGACAACCTTCCGGCCCCCATACACACTGCTGTGAATAGGGGCGGGTAGGCGTGGCCGGCCAGAAGCGGAGTCCTGCGCTGCTCGCGGCCATGTTTTTTACATGGCTCCGGACCGAGTGACAGCAGCCCTGATACCGGAGGGCACCGGAAGGTACTAGGACTTTATTTTTTTAAACCCCTTAATGACCCCACCTATGACGCCCTATCGGGATTTCGCTGCGGTCATTAAGGGTACTTCTTCTGACGCGCGACCTTTCTAACGGCGGCGCGTCAGAAAAGATTTGGGGACACTGGGTCTTGCTGGTGGCCGGTGTCGGGCTGTGATATAACCCCTCACATGCTTGACCGCGCGCGTGTGAAGCGTGTGTCCCAACGTGGATCGGACCACCCCCCCCGGTGTGCTTACCGGGGGATCCGATCCTCCTGCTGCGCCCCTGCCCCGGGTCCGGCGAGTGACCCCGAGGCTTCCGGCTTCTCTTCCCGCCGGTCCTGCCTTCCTGGCAGGACCCGCTGTAATGTACTGAGCATCAGAGCGCGGCATGCTCAGTTACTTACACATTACAACTGCAATACAAGTGTATTGCAGTGTAAAGGCTTGAACAAGTGATCAAATCATCACTTGTTCAAGCCAAGGAAGGAAAATGTAAAAAAGTAAAAAAAACATTAAATAATTTTTAATAATAAATAAAGAAATAATAAAATAAAGTCCATAATCTCCCCAGTTACACATATAAGGCAAATAAAATATTATAAACATAAAAAAAGTACATATTTGGTATCACCGCGTCCGTATTAATCTGTATGTCAATATTGAACCCGCTCGTTGAACGACGTAAAAAAAAACACAAAAACTTCCTCGTAATATAATATCATTTTTTTCATCAAACACCATCACAAAATATGTTCTAAAAAGATCAAAAAAGCTAAGTTCCTTAATATGATACGAATGAATTAGAACAACTCTTTTCGCAAAAAATAAGAAGCCCTCAACCATATACAACAGAAAAATACAAAGTTATGGCCCTGAAAATTGTTCACAGTAACACTGCGATTTCTCCAATATTGGTTTTGCTCAGTAAATTATCAAAGATGACAAAACTTATAATATGAGTATCACCGCAATCGTCGTGAACCAAGAATGAAGTAAAATATTATTTTTACGTTATGGTGACGGGGGGAAAAAAAAGGGCTAAAAAAAATCCCAATAAAATTGATGATTTTGTTTGTTTGTGTCCCCCGTGAAATAGTTAAAAATCTCATGAAATAAGCTATAGACCCCCAAATGATTATCATACTTGTATCTCATCTCGTAATATAATAAGCCCTCATAGTTTACATAACCAAAAAAAAAAAAAATTATAGTTTGTACAATGTAACAATAAAATCTGCATGTGACATGTCGTCTGCTCGCTCTTAGTCTCTATCCTATGCCTGGCCGTGCGACCCATACAGGCAGGACACCACCACATATGAGGTATCTCTCTCTAACTTACACAATCGGGAGAAATTGGGCATCAACATTGCAGGAGGGCCTTCATCAATTTTTTTTTATTATTTGAAACTGTCAGTTTGCTTGCTAAATTAATGTATTTTCCAAAAAAATTTAAAGTTTTCTAAATCGCAGGTTCCATATTGTTTTAAACATGTGCAAACACCTAAAGGCGTAATGGACTTAATGAGTTTACTACACGTTGAGGGGTGAAGTTTCTATAGTGGGTAATTTATGGGTTTTAATATTATTTAGCTCTCAAAGTCACTTGGAAGCTGAGTTGGTCCCTCAAATGTGAGTTTTTTGGCAATTTCGTGAAAATGAGTAAAAATCGCACCTAAAGTTCTGCACCTCATAACATCGCAACGAGAACAAATGACACAAGGAACGCAATAAACATATACAGGCCTCCAAACATTCCGAAAATGTTAATTATCAAGCTTTTTGGGTAGTTTTTGGATTAGCAGAACACTTTCAAACTTGGGAAAATGAAGATGTTTACAAAACTTTTTGCCAAATTTTACTTTTTTTTCAGAACGCAACGCAAAACCTTATCACTTCAACTTATACACACTACATGACTATTTTCCTCAAAATCGCCTGGATAATTAAAGCTTCGAAGTTTAACCATTATCTGGAGGACAGGTTCAAGATTGAAAAAATCGAGTCTGGTCATTGGAGCAGAAAACTAGTGTGCGGTGATACAGTGGTTAAAAGACAGCCCTCTCCCGGCCATCTTTAGTTTATTTTGTTTTGTTTTTTTTTCTCCCGGAAATCCTCGGACAAACCCCTTTTTAAGTTGCTTTGTTGTGTGTAACATACAAGTATAATGGAGAGACTTTTGTTTTTCAGAGAAAATTGCCTACGTTCTCTAGATGATGATAATGAAGAGGCTGAACAAACTGAAGTAAAGAAGAAGGTTCCTAGAGGCAGTCTCGTGCTGCATCAAATGACTCCTCTGTGTTTCTCTAGCTGTTACGTGGTAAACTCTTGTAGTGTGAAGTCACCTGGCACTTGTGCACATACTGCCCAAGTCCTACCTGTACACTTTTACAGAGTACATGGACAAGGCAGTACAAAAATACTTTACATGTTGTCCCCGCTGTGATACCACAACTAACAATTGTTGTCTTTGTACAGCACGCCCAACCAAACGCTGCTGCACTCCCCAAACCGGCACCAAACGGAAGAGACGCGGGAGAGGAAAACTGTAAATTTGTTATATTTTTACATGTGTTTTATGTTTGTATGAGATAGTGTTTAGGATGTCAATATTATCTTTTTCAGAATAAAATTTATCCAGTCCTATGCGTCTTCCAGGATTAGGTAAATCTATAGGCATAGTGCAACTGCATGTAAAAGATGCCACTGTTCATTATTACTGGTGGGTCCCCAATGAAACCACAATATATAAATCCTGAGATATCAGATGGTCTGGAATCCATTCACTTTGAGGCTTACTAACGGTTCACATCTGCTGGCCTTCAGTTTACCCATAGACAGGTTAGGAGTGATGTTTTATCATATCACACTACTGCTTGCAGTTGAGCATGTAACTCTGTTACTCTTCCAAGCTAGCTGAGCGCTCCACAGACATAAGTTTGTATCACTATCTGGTTAATACATTCTCTGGTATACTAAGGCAAAAATTGCTCAATGTGGACAGAGCCGCAACAAACTAATTGAACCCCTACGGGTTCATGATGGCTGCATTCCTAGCTGTTGAAATGATTTTCCGCTAGAGAGGTTTCAAATGTGTGACTTTCATACCATGAAGTTTTAGAGCATTATTTGGTAATAGATATTGCCGTTTGAAAACTGTAGTCCATCCGAACAAAGCACAGTGTATCAGGCCTAAACGTGCCTGTAGACTTAATTAAGGGGTTTTCCCTCCAAACAAGTTAGCAGCCCTATTCCGGGGGGGATCTGGTGGTGGACACCCAACCCAGATCACGGGAAGGGAACCTTGCACTGAGGTGGCCAATTTATCTCTGTTGCTCCCAAGATGAGTGGAGCACATGGCCGTGCAATGTCCATTCTTCTTTGTTGATCTTTTAGGCTTCTGACAGAAATTAACCAAGCACCGTACATTCATATAAATGAATAGGCGACAAGGGATCCGATGAGTACATCATACCGCCGTTCTCTGCTCTGTGGGGGTTTCTCATCACGGAGATCCACCCTGTGAATAGGCCTAACTTGGTTTCGAGGTAAAACCCCTTTAAACCTTCCTTCTCTACTTCCTTCTTCCTCTTTCATAGTCCTACCTTTGTCAGATCCCTACTGATCAAGATAATGGAGACAGAGCATTTCTGTGGGTTGTTGGTTATGAAGACCATTTTCTCTTACAGCTCCTCAAGACGACTATTAAAAAACCTCATTGGTGCGTTGCTGAGTGAGCGTGCAGATTACTACATTGGAGAACTGCCTTTAGACTGCATTTACAGCTCTTGATGACTCCAGTTGTGTGTAAATATTAGAAAACAGCAGGGTAATACATTCCAAGAATCACTTGAGTAGTGCCGCAAAGACGAGTGTCCTTACTGGTATTGTAGTCATACTCCCAGGATCCCCTGCTGTTTCTAATCAGTGCGCACAGCCGTGAAAAAACTGGACTGACATTTACAGGCGCAGCAGGGAGATACTTGACTACTGAATGTTAAAGATTCCACTACCTGTGTTTCAAAGTGGCCACTGTATATGATAAATCTTCACAGGGGAACTAGTCCTTTCCATCTGATGGCTTAATGAGGATATCGATAATGAAGCGGATCCTTCGAACTCCCACACATCCCTCTATCCATAGTAAAAACTCGCCTTCTGTGTATATCCTTCCTTGTACTAATTGGAAATCTTTAACATGTCCTGTGTTTATTGCGGAGGAGAAGAATAATAATCCATGCTGGTGCCTCGCCATTAACTGTCAATTGTGAATTGTCCATCTGAACCACCAGATTTGGGAGGCCATAAATACCGATAGGTTTTCTCCATACTGTCTGGATCACTTCTCTTCTGTTCCCGGGGGAATAGTAGCAGACAGGCTGCCATTTGCTGCTGCTCATTCCGCTTAGTTCTAGCACGATTGGAGATGTTTTGTAATTAGCTATCTAACTTGGCTCTTAAATTTTAATAGCCAATTGAAGCAACATTTTAGCCAAGTCCTATCTCTAATTTGTGTTCACTCCATTAACAAAGTTAGTATTCGCACAGTGAAGAAGTCTGCGCTAAGACTTTCATAATTATTAAAGGGGTTTCATTTAAGTTTCTTTTATTATGTGAAAGCCTAAAACATTTTGTGGGGTTTTTTTGTGTTAAAACCTTCATGGGTTCTGCCATATTTGAAGCGCACACATAGTCCTATCTCTAATTTGTGTTCACTCCATTAACAAAGTTAGTATTCACACAGTGAAGAAGTCTGCGCTAAGACTTTCATAATTATTAAAGGGGTTTCATTTAAGCTTCTTTTATTATGTGAAAACCTAAAACATTTTGTGTGTGTGTGTTGTGTTAAAACCTTCATGGGTTCTGCCATATTTGAAGCGCACACATCCTTCTTCCTCTTTCATAGTCCTACCTTTGTCAGATCCCTACTGATCAAGATAATGGAGACAGAGCATTTCTGTGGGTTGTTGGTTATGAAGACCATTTTCTCTTACAGCTCCTCAAGACGACTATTAAAAAATACAACCCCCCCCCCCCACCCCTCCCACACCAACACACACAAGTTTTTAAGGTTTCACATTAATAAAAGAGCTTAAAGAAACCCCTTTAATATATGAAAGTCTTAGCGGCAGACCTTCTTCACTGGTTGAATACTAACTTTGTTAATCGAGGTGAACACAAATTAGAGATAGGCTTGGCTAACATGTTTACTTCACATTTGGGAATATTAAATTAAGAGCAAGTTAGATAGCCTATTATCAAAACATCTCCAAATCGTGCTAGAACTAAGCGGAATGAGCAGCAGCAATGGCAGTCCTGTCTGTACTATTCGCCCCGGGAGAAGAAGCAGAAGTGATCCAGACAGTGATGGAAAGAAAACCTATCGAGTATTTAGGCTCCCAAATTGGGTTCAGATGGACAATTCACAATTGACGTTAATGCGAGGCACCTAGTCATGGATTATTATTCTTCTTCCGCAATAACACAGGGACACTGTTAAAGATTCCAATTAGTGACAGAAGGTATACCAGAAGGCGTAGTTTTTACTATGGATAGACGGGATGTGTGGGAGTCCGAAGGGATCGCCTCTTCATTTATCGATATCCTCATCAAGCCACAGATGGAAAGGAATAGTTCCCCTGTGAAGTATTATCAGTATTACCAGTGGCACTTTGAATGACGACAGTAAAGTGGAATCTTTAACATTCAGTCAAGTTCTCCCTGCTTGCGCCTGTGTAAATGTCCAGTCAGTTTTTTCACGGCTGTGTCGCACTGATTAGAAACAAGCAGGGGATCCTGGGAGTACGACTACATACCAGTAAGGAACCTCGCTTTGCGGAGCGCACTACCTACAGTGTTCTTTCGAATGTATTACCCCTGCTGTTTCTAATATTTACCACACAACTGGAGTCATCAAGAGCTGTAAATTGCAGTCCAGTCTAAAGGCAGTTCTCCAAGTAGTCAATCTGCACGCCTCACTCGCAACGCACCAAGAGAGGGGGGGGAGGAAAAAAGATTCTGTAATTTTTTATCAGTATTCAAGAATAATTCATAATAGCGTCCAACTGCTACATGTCACTGCATTGGGTGGTCAGACCTTTTTTTGTGTATTTGTGGCAGTTTATTTCAGTGTTTCAAATATATATTTTTTTTAATATAGTCTTGAGGAGCTGTAAGAGAAAATGGGTCCTTACATAAAACACACCAACCCACAGAAAGCTCTGTCTCCATTATTCTTGATCAGTAGGGATCTGACAAAAGGTAGGACTATGAAAAGAAGAGGAGAGTAGAGAGGAAGGTTTGAAAGGGGTTGTCCCTCCAAAACAGTTAGGCCCTATTCACAGGGTGTGATCTCAGTGATGATAACCCCCAGGGGTCTATGATTGTATCTACTATCGGCCCGTGGTCCTATTTCATTTCTATGAATACGGTGCTATGTAATTTCTGTCAGCGCCAATAAGATCAACAAGAAGAACGGACTGCCGGCCATGTGCTCCACTCATCCTTGGGAGCAACGAGATCATGTGCACATAGTGACAAGGTTCCCATTCCCATGTCTGTGGCGGGTCCTCACCACGCAGATCACCCCGTGAATGGGTCCTAACTTGTTGGAGGGAAAACCCCGTTTAAGTCACTGTTTAGGCCTGATACACTGATGCTTTGTCAGGCAGTGGAACTGCTACAGTTTTCAAACGGGCAAACAACTCTAACCAATAATTGCCTCTAAATCTGAATGGTATGGATAAATCACAACACATTAGAAACTCTCTGCAGGAAATCATTTCAAAGCTAGGAATGCAGCAGCAGCATGCACACATAGGGGGTTCAATTAGTTTGTTTGCGGCTCTGTCCACATTTGAAGGCATTTTGCCTTTAGTATCCGAGATGTATATGTAACAGGATAGTGATAAAACTACGGGCTGTGTGAGGCACTCCAGCTAGCATTTGGAAGGAGTATATCAGAGTTTACATGTCCAACTGCGCGCAGTAGTGTGAAGAATAACACATCCACTCCAACCCGTCTATGGGGTTAAACTGAGCCAGCAGTGTGGTAACCTAGTAAGCCTCAAAGGTGAATGGATTACACGACCAATCTGCTGTTGCCTACAAGGGAATGTTTAGATCTTAGTTTGGTCTACATTTGGGGACCACCAGTAACTCATTGAACAGGGCATCTCTTTACCACTGCAGTTGCCTCCCTCTAAGATTTTACTAATCACTGGTAAGAGCCATATAGCGACGATAAAATTTTATTCTGGAAAGATCATATTGACATACTAACACCATTGCCTCATACACAACACTAAAAACACATGTAAAAATATAACAAATTACATTTTTTCCCTCTCCGCCCGCGTCCTCTTCCTTTGTGCCGGCTTTGGGGAGGTATGTGCAGCAGCTTGGTGGGTCGTCCATGTCAAAGACAACATATTGTAGTTGTGGATCAGAGGGGGACACATTTAAAGTATTTTTGTACCTTGCTCTGTCCATTGTTCTCGTAAAGTGTACAGGTAGACTTGGGCAGTATGTGACACAAGGTGCCGGTGACTTCCACACTACAAGAGTTTACCAAGTAAACAGGCTAGAGAACACAAGAGGAGTCATTTGTAGCACGGATACTTGCCCTTAGGAACCTTATTCTTTGCTTCAGTTTGTCACACCTCGTTCATATCATCATCTCATAGATGACCGTAGGCATTTTCTCTGAAAACAAAAGTCTCTCCTTATTGACTTGATGGTATCCACACAACCAAAGCAAATTAAAAGGGGGTCCGAACGCGTAACAGCTACAGGTTCTCCACAATTATTTTTTTACGTATTCAGCTTAAGGGAACCTAACCACAACAGACATCTACCTATAAAGGGCGATCCGCACCTCGTCCGGCGATCCTGCCGTCTGCGCATGCGCAGACGGCAGGATCGCCGACGAGGGCGTATGCGGCGCCGAAGTGGGTGAGTAGGAGGGGAAAAGAGGCTACTGGGGCGTGGAGTAGCCGCCTCGTGTAACCTCAATGGGCTACTCCTACTCCACATCCAGTAGCCGCTAAGTTAAATTTATAATGTCTAATAAAAGTTATCAAAAAAAAGTGTGGGGACGTGAGGTTATTAGCCCTTAAAAGGGCTAATCCACTACGTCCCATTGATCCACCTCTACCACCCTCTACCGTTTATGTAGATTTGTGGTGGTAGGTTCCCTTTCATAGCATAACATGCACCTAATTAAGACCACACAACTCAAAACTAAATGTATCATGTACTCCATTATGGAATTCGCTAACTCTATTATTGGGGTCTCCATATTCACACGGGGTAGGTTGTTAGGTATACAGTATGGTGTTGGTTGTAGCAATTCTGCCTCCAGATTTATACAGAAAATCCTACCTCAGCCTCCCGACTGTATACCAATGGTACAGAGAATATTATGGGATATAAACCACAGTGCACTGCAGATTGCAGACGTGACTCTCTTTATCCACAAGCATGTTTCTAATCCATCCCATGTTTGTGCCATTTGCTGTGTTTCTTGGAGAGGAAGGGTGTGAGCACGCAAGAAGTGTGCATTTACCCTTAGCCGAATTTGTATGCAAGTCGGACAGGTAATTTTGTAAATGCAGCTCAAAAAAAACAAAAAATTCACCATAATGGGGGTGGTGTTTTTTTATTTTAAGTATTTTGAATGGAATTTCAAGCAAACTCATTATTTGCATCACATGAAAACCATTATCCATTTCTTCTTTCTTTCATGACACTTACCGTAGGCTCCCCAGCAAACCTACTATTTACCTATGAAAACAAGAGGTAGGTCTCAGTTCACACGTCATCACCGACCTCTGATACTACGGCAATTAATGCAGGGAGCAGATGATTATGCCAGTTGACACTTCCCATGGTGTGTAGTGCTTACAAGTGCTGCCTGCACTTAATATTACACGGTCAATCATGCATCTACATAATTCATACAGTACGGACCCTTGGCACATTTACATTGGTTGCTCTTGTTGACAATTACAGGAAATTACAACGAGTCTGACAATTGTACTTCCCAAGCGTTAATGCTAAGAAGCAGCTTATGGATAACAAGCTGATGGGGATAGAAGGTGAGGGGGTGGATAGTGCAATCCATCGCTCATGGAAGGAGCACCGCTTCCAGATTACCATCTAAACCTGCTGGGCTGAACAGATTGGTTTGATAATTACATACAATAACTGCAATGGGCAGGTAACCCTCAGCTGGCAACAGAGCCTCCCCAGTGGGAACTCCCTATGCAAACTGCATTGATGGAGTGCAATTAGAGTCCATCCTCTTCTGCCGCTGCACAGCCTGATTATCGCCAGCTATGACTCAAGGTTAGCATGTCAGCAGATTTGTGATGCATTAGTCAGGAATACACATAGGACACTTCTCATTCTGACCAAAACTACAGAGAGGATCTCATTATTGCACGCTTATGCTGCGCATGCACAGGCAAATGGAAGGGCTGGAAATTAGAATATTTCTGCTTTGCTAGGAGTTTGTACAGAATGTTTCCTACTTGCACCATACATTGTAAAGCCAAAGCCATAGGAAACAAGTGGTTTACAAATGCAAAATGGTCAATGTCTTACACGATCTCCTATCAAGTACGTAATATTACAGCAGCCAGGCTGCTATCTGACAACAATTCTTACCAGAACTATGGAAAACCAATTACCACATTGTTTCCCCCCTTTTGGGATACATAATCTACAGAAATGAAAGCAAGCAGTGCCGTCATTAGGGAGCATGAAGGAGAGAGATTGCTGCAGGTAGCTCAAGTATATCTGGCTGTAAATCCTGCAGTAAAAACGTCATGACCATTTATGTTCTGGACTCAAGAAGCAGATCCTCACCGGAAGTTACTAGATTGAGCAATACTGTAGTCACTGATAACCAAAGAAATGACAGATGTTTGCACAAACAAAGAATGGAGACCAGCATGTCCAAAAAGGTCAGCTGTAGAGTCATGATATATAAAATAGCATAAGGTGGGTCTATTACAAGCTCACCCGTTCTCCCAGGTTTATGAGGATCTAAAGTGCCCTATACTGAATGAGAGCCACGTGACACAGGGCTAATAATATTCGTTATCAGTGGGGGGGTGACAATATTGGTGCTAGGTTACTGTAAAAGTCTACTAGAGATAATAACGGAAGCAGCAGTGCACCGGTGCTCCCTGTACTTCATAAATGTTAGCTGAGGGACTCACCGCTCTCTTGTGATGTGGAAACACGAGGATGAGTCTCCTCAACATATTTTGTAGCTGTTCTAAGATTACCCCATACTGGGACTCGTGGGGGTGGTTGTGAGGCAATAGGTAGATCTTGCATACAGACTGGCCTGGGCTCTGTTACATCACCACAATGTTTCCCCCAACCACATAGAGAATGTCTCCGGTTCAGAACCTTTTGAATGGCACAAAGCATGAATTCCAGGCTTGTTGGCATCCCCTGATCCATAACCGGCACTTAATATGCCAGTGGATGGGTGTCTAGTAAGATTGTGGTCCATTTTATGTTACATTTGGGCTAACAGATAATTCTCTTTACCTATGTTTCTTTGTAATTATTTTACAGAATAAAAATCAGAAATAAAATTTATGAAGGGTGAAAAAAAACAAAACAAAAAAACAAACAAAACAAAAAAAAAAAAATACTAATAAAAAAAATAAAATAAAATTATATATATAATATCTATAATATATATATATATATTCTCTATATAGATATAATATATTAATATAATAATATAATAATATATATATATAATATATAAATATAAGGTTACTATGACTTCAACTATATAACTATTTTTTCCATGTACAAGCTCTGAGCGTGTTTTTTTTTTTGCATAAACAATTGAATTTCGCTTGCGGCACATTTTCTCGGGGGCTTGGTTTTACAGCTTTTACTGTGCCGCCAATGGATACGTCTACTTTTGGTGTACAAACTGTGGGCGTGTTATTTTTTTTTTTCAAGATGAAGAAGTGACGTTTCATTGCTAGCATTTTGAGGAAATGTACGCTTTATTGATCACTGTTTAACAAAAAAAATATGCAAAATGACAAAAAGTGCAGTTTCGGAATTTGGGCCGCGATTTATCAGTTACTGGGTTAAATACCGGAATAAAATTTTGGTAAGATCAGGACCCCATTTAGGGAAAAAACACTCGATACCTTAAGGTTATGATATTTTAATTGATTTATATTTTTTATATCAGTTTTTAGGAAAGGAAGGTAATTTTTTCTAGATCGCCAGCAGGAAATCTTAACAAAAAAAAAAAAAAAAAACACAATGTAAAGTGGCCAGAATGTATATATATATTCTGTCGTATATACACATTATAGTAAGAATACTAGTACTTAATGCTTTGCTGGCCACCCATATTGCACTGAGGAGAATGTCCAGCTCCATCATTTTGGCACCCGAGGCTTTCAGACCCTGCGTCTAAGTCTCTAACTTTTGCTAACTGAGGTTCTCAGACTAAACCAATAGAGTGCCATTAGTCTCCCATGTATTTAGCAATTCATCTGTGAAACGAATGAAGTATAAGCTTTCCTAAACAAAAAACAACACAGGTAAAAATGCAGTCAAATATGTCACTAAACCCATGGACACAATAGATACATATGAAAAAAAGTTGGGCACCCCCTATTATCTTTAGTTTTAATGCATTGCACATTAGCCGTATAATATTGTCAGGATTAAAATGAGGTTTATTGTACTGTGTCCATATTTTATAGATATAAACTGAAATACTGTTGCAAAACCCAAATTTTTTTTAACCAAGCAGCAGTCCCGGGTTCGTCAAGTAGGTCCCATAGGTTTGTTCATTAGTTGAATTGTAATGCAAGTCGAAACGGTACATTTTCGTGTAGTTCCATGACCAAAAAACAAAAATAAATGTTTCCCCTCAGTGACATTGGAGTTTAAAACTATTTTTAGGCTGTAATTAGACCAAATGATTAATACAATTAAAAACTTCATTTTACAGACACTTTACAGGCTGATCATTGGCTGCCGTGGACTTTAGTAAAGTCATCCGAGATCTTCAACGCAGACGTCCACCGTGGCAGAGGGGCCTTTTCTTTAATAGGGGTCATCTGTACGTGGGTGTCTTAAGTTGGGGACTGCCTGATATATCGGCTTCCAGTGTCTGAATGTTAGTAATACTTTATGCATTGAAGATCTGTCACCATTCCTGAAATGTAATATTTAGTAAATACACACAATTTTCATGATCTAAAACAATTCAAAGACCTCTGATATCTGTCAAGCTCTGTACAATGTCATCCTGTGTACTTCCTCCATAAAATCTATAAGCAATTGCAGAAAAAGGGAAAAGTCCTTACACTGGCAGCCTAAATCAAACAGTGCGAGTGTGTAGGAACACTTGCCAGTTATTAGCTTCAACAGAAATTATACAAAAACAAAAGTTTTTTTTATAAAGTCACTCCAGAAGTGGGACCCATAAATATGACCCTAGTATGGTGAATACTGTTTAATCAAAATATATTTGTCAGCATAAGAAAGACCACTGGCTTCTCTTTCCTGGGAAGCACTTTCCATAATTTGAAATTTCATCGCGCGTATCTAGAGTAGATAGATTTAAAAAAATTAATTAAAAAAGTTTACAATAAATCGTACTGGCTCATTGTGGGGCTAGATCGTTATTGGAATCAATCACTTTGTCTATAGTTTTTAATAACTTATTTCTAGTCATCCCAGGGGCCTTAAAGGAAATTTCAAACTCAGTTAAGATAAATTGAAAGCCCTAACCTATAGTTCTCTTATACTCACCTCGACCCTCAGCCAATGGTCTTATAATCTTGGACACTGGGATTGCTTAAAAAATTGAGTCTTATACCAAGCGTGCGGAAGATGTGGGGAACGCAATGTCCTCACACCTCCTGTGTTATAATACCGAGCCGTCCCCCTCGCTTAGTTCATGTGAGAGGTGTGAAACAACAATAGCCAGCCGGACATCGCGTCCCCATGCTGCGTGTTTATAAATATTTTCCTCAGTATGCCAATATCTAAAGCCAACTCCGGGGATCAAGTGAAGAGGACTAAAGGGAATATGTTGTTTAATTTTACTTTGAGTGATTTCCTTAAGGGAGGGTGTCTATGACACGGTGGATATAATTATTAAAATCATATTATATATATTATTAAAAATATTTATTATCTATATATCACAACATCATCAACGGCCTGTTCTTTTTTTAAACAATTGTCAATAGGCTCATAAATCTGCAGACAGAAAACCTGTTTAAACATGCAATCATTGGACTGTTAGGGCGCTGTTCCCACCGTACAGGGCGTTCTGAGTGCATTTTGAATGAAGCTCAAAGGCAGGTGATGGGTGAACCCACATCAATAGGCACTTCTGCTCCTCAGTTTTGCACATAAAAATGCATCTGAATTGAGTGGAGTGATACAGACCCTATCCACTTTACTTTGCTGGTTTGTGTTATATAGTGATCCAGATTCAGTACTGTGGTCCACATATCAGGACTCTTCCTTCTTAGCAAAATGGGAAATGGTCCACCATTCAACCCTACCCCGATTTCACCGGGGAAAAAAAGGTAGCATGATGTCCGTTGAGACATTAACAATTGTATCCAATAGTGATCATTTCCAACCAAACTCTGTTTAAAAGAATACTTTTTACGGCCGATAATGTGGAAAGCTAAATAACAAGTTTTAAGGAGAAAAAAATAATAATAAAAAGACAAACAAACCCACACACTTATTTTGGAGTTTGCAACATAATAGGATCTGTCAATTCCTCCCATGGAAGTTTTCCACCAAACCACTGAAAATCATCACTGCCAAGGATTCCAAATCTCCTCTGCTGTGGGACCCTGAAGCCAAAAGTAAAACTTACATTATCACATTGAGTTACCTACAAAAAACAGAAAGCCCTAAAATTACAACAATTAGGCCTAATAAGAGGTAACTGCTTGTACAGCAGATTACAGAGGGACGCAGGGAAAGCCCACAGCTTGTTAGCAGAAGGTCAAAGATTGTGCTGGATCACATCTATAACAGTGCCCCCCGCACACCTCCGGTGTTAATGTTTTCACGATGGATCTTTTTCTATGGCGATTTTATTTTAAAGCCAATCTTTATAGCATTCTGTAGTGGTAGTTAATAACTTTTTTTTTTTTTTTAAAGATTCAACTTTTTGTTGCTTTCATGACACATAACAACCATTTGATAGTTTTTATTTTAGCTCTATTTAGAGGAATTGACATTACAAAAAGTGAAAAAAGGCCTTATTTCATTTATGGCATGAGTCCCCAGTTACATACAAGATGGGTTCTGTAGGTTTTGTTCTTATGTTTATTTGTATGTCAATTCGAGAACTGTAATTTTAAAATAGTATCCCCAGCAGAATTTTTTTTGGTCTCTGACATTGGATTTTAACATGAGATTGTCCACAATACAAGGAATAACAATGAAGCTTATTGCAAGACCATGACTTTTAACTTTTACAGGTGATCATGTACCTGGGGGTCATAGAATAGTAAATTCGTAACATCCAGCGTCCCGTTTTGTAACTTCGTATCAAGTGGTTGTTTCTTATGTGGGGATGTATGTATGTCTTATTTTCTTTTATTTTCATTTTCACAAAGAAAAATAATTGCTTTTTAGTTTCCCTATTGTTTTCTTGGTTGCTATAATATGATCATAGATATTGCAGAGTCGCAAAATGCGGTCAATTACAGAGATGTTATATCAGACACCCTCAAAAGGAGGACTACCAAGCTGACTAATTTACACACCTTCTATCCACAGTAGAATCCATCCCCGAGAGCATTGGAAAACCTTCAGTAAAGGTTAGTAGAGGGCGATAACAGTAAGCTTATTGGTTCTTCAAAGAAGACTAAAAATAAAGAAAGATTCGTTCAACCCATACCATGTAGCTGGATGATTTTGCTAGCCTTATATGAAAAGTGTTGGTGCCCAGGGGGATAATCTTTTTTTTTTTTTTAAGTTACTTTATTTGGACACCTTTTGTAAAAGTCTTCCCCAGTATATGGGACATCCTAGAGATTGAGAAGGAAAAAGATAAAACTCTTGTGCGCTACCCAAAGCTTGCTTTTAAATTTGTGACATGTTAGGCTCCAATAGGGGCAACAGAAGATTCCATCACTACTTAGTGCTCCCAGGGGTTCCATTTTTCAGCACAAGAAATGCAGGGAAAACTGAGATGCAGCAGCACGCATGGTTCATGTCTAAAGATGTGGGGTGGTTTCTTTTAATTGGGTTAAGGTACGCTCACATATACACATGTATACATATACAACGTGATATACAGTCATATCGACTATAAGGGTGGTTGTACAAAAAAGCGTCTCTGAGTTGGTTTATATTATTGAATAGCAGCCATAAACATAAAATACGCAATGGAGGTGTCAAATATTGTCTAAAATTTTTAGGGTGCAATAAGTTTTTTTTTTTGACTCCTCAAACTCTATAGCATTCAAGGGCTTTTTTAACAACATTATGCCAATATTCCTATGAGAAATGTTTGGGTGGTGTTTATAGGTCAGTCTATTGCCCGAAAAATAAACTATGTTTTCACTGTCTGGAGTCATTAATTTACTCTAAAGAATTCAAGGGATGTAATACACAAACTGGCCAAGCAATTTGCATACTGTATGTAGGGGCCTAGCCAGTTGTTTGGACAGAAATACAAATTACTTCTGCAATAACATGCACCCCACTTAGTACAGTAAATGAACAGCTGATACCAACAATTCAATACTATGTTTGTTGAAGACTGTAGCAGACTCACTAAGTTAGAGAAAAAAAGTGTCACTACTCAATATTTGGTTCCTAACTTTATGCTGCTTTAACTTAACACCAACAGAAAATAAGTTTATACACGCCGACACGCTGGATGTAAGCCAGAATTAAGGAATATAATTATAATGTTACAATGCTTAATAATTAAAAAGAAATAATATCAGATATAATTCCAACCTTGTATAGAAAGCCCTGTGTACACAATTTAAGTTTTCCTTGATTCCGACCACAAATCTTCTATGTCGGGCTAGGGCAACGATTTTCTTATGAATAGTCTTATCCTGCAGTGAGCCGTCTGCGCCCCCCTTACAACAGAGGTCGTCACAAGATACTTCGGGTTGCCAGCAGCAGCAAAGCAATGTGGCACAGCTTACAATGCTAAGCATCGAAAGACCTTTAACAGGGCAAGGAGCCATAGTACAGTCTAGGCGGATTTAACCAAGAAATGTGTCACCGATATCCTCCATGTGCACCCTGATAAGTGCCTCACGCCAACAGATTCACACCATCTTCCTCCCGCGTGGCTGTAGAGTTCTTGGCTTGAACGACACAATTTGAAAGTTAAATCTCATGGTTGTCTAATAGCTGGTCATTCAATTGGCCCGCCCCCCCAATTTGTACCGCCTGAAAGCCGTCGATCACAATGTGCCTTCTAATTACCTGTACCATCAACGCGATCCCCAACAAAAACGGTCGGAAACCCAACAAATGCGGCCGACGGGACCCCTTAGGAAATAATTCTACATAGTGTTCTATATCCCTAATCATCATATCTCATATCTGTCATTATATATCAGATCTATTGAGTGCCAGTCAAGGTATATAAACTTTGTACCCTTATACCCTAAGCACATGGTCAGACACAGTATCGCTCCCATACAGGGAAATAAGGAAGTGTCAGGCCTTAGAATCCCCACCAACACGTCCTGAGTATAAGACTAAAACAAGCGTAGTAGGAGGGAGTAAAAAATATAAGTATCACTCACTGTGAACCTTAATCGTATCAGAAGTTTTATTGTAATCCTTGTACCATTACATGCAATATTTTTGAAACTCAGTTGTCATGGCAAAAATAAATTTTGTGCGGAGCACAGTTTAAAATTGTTCTGTATGAATGTATAGGTACAATCACGTACTCTGAAAATTAGAGCAAAGGTGAAGCAGCAAACCTATGGCCTTGTGCCAGGTGGTACTCTTGAGCCCTTGCTGTGGGTCACTCAGGCCATCCCCCCAATTTCACCAAACAGGAACACATCACCAATCTTACTGTCAGGTCCCAGCAAATTAATGGATGCTGCCTCATTGCTATTTTAAGCAATACTCACTGGCTGTTTTGAAATGCGGAAGTAGAAGGTTTGACTGAAAAAAAAAAAAAAACCAAACAAAAAAACACACAAAAAAAAAACAAAAAAAACAAAAAAAAAATTACCCCCCCCCCCCCCCCCCCCCCCCTTTTTGTGTTTTTTTTTTTTTTGTTTTTTTTTTTTTTTTTTTTTTTTTTTTTTTTTTATTTTTTTTTTTTTTTTTTTTTTTTTTATTTGTTTTTTTGTTTTGTTTTTTTTTTTTGTTTTTGTGTGTTTTTTTTTTGTTTTTTTTTTTTTTTTTTTTTGATTTGTTTTTTGTTTGTTTTTTTTTTTTTTTTTTTTTGTATTGTGTGTGGTGTAATCTTTGTAGTAAGAGGTGAGGTGTAGATTGGTATTAGAAAGGTTGTTGGTGCTTTTCGGGGTATGAGATTTGTGTTGAGTCCCCCCCCCCCACCCCATTGTTCTTTGGATTTTCATCCTCTTGGTCCCACTATTTCTTTCCTGTAAGAGCGAAGCTACAATGATAAATCTGAATTTGCCGCAAGACTGTCACTGCAATTGGTGGCCTTCGGGAGAGGCCAATACAATTGAAATGATGTTTGACGAACGGTAGCATAGTTACTGCTTAGAATGCCATATGGCACTTCATTAAATAGTGGATTTTATTTGGTTGTAAGTTTGGGCACTCATCGCTGAAAGGTTCACACACCATCAACGGTTTCAGAACGATGCAAATGTGTATGGAATACTTGCACAGGGGTAATAGAAGAGTAGAAAAAACGGAATGATTTTTACCCTTTCCTTAGCCTTATGGCCAGTTTGTCCCAATGTTTAGTCCTGACCCATAAAACTCCCATCCATCCATACAACAGCAGTCCGCACTTGTATTCAAAAGATTATCACCTCCTTGAATTAACTTGGCCGTGTATGCGTTTCCTCCGGTAAAAGGACTCATATGGCAATGGTCAGCACATATTCCTCAGGGAACATAAAGTTTAACCCCTAAAACTTTGTCGGGCCACAGTTTTGGTCCTCTTGTCCCACCGCTTACTAGGGTTGATGCTCCACAATTGCCCTCCAACTGCGCAGGACCCACAGCATACCTAAGATTGTGTCCAAATGCCAAAGATTTTACCCCAGCCCCACGCCCGTTGCCCAAGTCACATAGACTACATCCTAAAGTCAGAAGGGGGTTAGTGCATTGTGTTCTTCTACTAGGTGCCAAATGCTGTGGAGTACAAGTATTACTGGCTATCTTCATTTTGGTGCCGCATTTCATAGAGAGGCAGCGATATCCCCAACTGCGCCGCGGGCCACATTGCCGCCCGCATACCGGTTCGATCCGTCCTCTCCCCAACCGACGCTTGCCGCGCCGGGCCCCAGCGGCCCTCTTTGACAGCTCGGGCAGGAAGCTCCTGCCCGTACACTGGTATAGGCTCTGTGCGCCCTGGAAACGACCGCTCGCGCACCTATTGTACTGGCGGTGTGGCCCGGAATACACTCCAGCGCACTCCTCGCTCTTTGAACTTAGATGTCAACCCCTTTCCTGCCCGCACGGCGACAAGAAATTAGAAAGACGCCCGCCGGGGGAGACTTAGGACGAGTACTGGGTTTTTAATTTTTTTTATTAAAAAGGGCCCGTAAAAAGATTGTGGTGGCCGGGCTCAATAGCTTAGTTATGTTGTGTTAAAACCTTCATGGGTTCTGCCATATTTGAAGCGCACACATCCTTATACTCAGTTCAGCAGGGGGTATTTCTTTATGGCTACTGCAATAAATGGGAAGTAATGGACCAAAAAGTTTTGGAGGCTAATGATTGTTGCTAAGATATGACAATACTCTTGTCTCAGAGGCCGAATGTTTAAGTTGAGCCGCATTCAGAGTGTTGTGTACAATGTGGTGGTCTTCAAACTGTGTGTCTTGTGCTCTGGGCTGTGGCTTTCAAGGCTTGCTGGATGTTGTGGTGTAGCAAGAGTTGTAAACCCTGCTACTACATTATCGGGTTCTGCAGATGTGGGTTATGGCTGTCATTGGTAATGAGAAGATGCTCATTTGTGGACTGGGCCAGAAAAGTCAAGTAACTCAGCTGATACTGTCTCAATCTACACAGCAAAGTAGAAAAGTGACATGTAGAGAACAGGAAATTTCAGTTTGTTCCCTCGTAGTAGTTGGGGTGAAAACAGTTATTTTTCTGAGATGCAAGGTTGCACAAAAAAAAAAATTCATTAAAAATTTGGTCTTTTTTAAATGTTTTCTGATGATCCATTCCCTTTGTTTCTGATCTCTCCTCTGTACAAAGAGTGATGCCCATACTTCTGATTTTATTTTTGATTTCTTGTTTGGGTTGTCATGATTAATCAGCCCTGTGGGTGAGTAATTTTGGCTGGTGTGAGGAAGCGTTCACACAGAGTAAGGGATGCTGCAGATGAGTAGTATGTTTGTTTAGTTCTTTTATGTCTGAGTTTGGACGCATCATAATCCTCTTCTTTTCATAATAATGTTCACCAGCTCTATCCGAGGAAACTTCAGGTTTAGCTGTAGTATTGCTGGGTTCAATTTGTAAGACGTCCTGGTGGACACACTTAAAACTGAGCTGTGCCTGAGAAAGGATAGCCTGGAAAGAGTGGAGATGATGACATTCACATCCATCACTGTCATCATATATGGAAATGAATGTTCATGTGGAGCAGAAGGTCTTATCATGCAGGGCATGACCCAAACAATAAGTTACCTTCATTCCATAATAAGAATCTTGTGTTTTTCTTTCAGTAAGCTCAGCTGTTCTTCAGTTTTCAGTTTTCCCCTGCTTTCAGATCCTAGAACTGTGGACAACTACTAACTACTGTACTGTTATGAGCCATATTAGCTCTTATTGGATTAATTCCTATGGTCCCTCTTCTCTTAGATCCACCACCTTTTCCAATGCATGTCTGCAAGTCATGCAATTTCATCTGGCACTTGGTAGGCCACTTGAACATTTTGTCATGAATATCTTGTTCCTCCAAGTCAGCTACTGCTCAAGGATAAAAAATGGCTCTGTGCGACGGTCATATATTGAGTGCTAAGGGTCAGATCTCAATACTAAAACAGGGAATGCTCTTATGTTAAAAGATTTTGAGATCTAGACCCTATTCACACAGGCGTTGCCCCCTTCCCATTCCCTAGCACTACAATTGTATGCCGTGCTGGAATTCCTTTTCTCCTTAAAGGGCTTAAGATCCCTACTGTAATCATGTTTTGAGTACATTGCTGTAGTGCCTTGGGCAGGCTGGGATCAGTCTGGGAAATACCAGAGGTCAGTATTTTAAGGGAACCTACCATCTTCACCATGTGCTTGGCAGAGAAATGCAACATGAATTTCATAAAGCCTTTATTTCTGTCCATTATGCCATTTCCAAGATATTCCAAGTAGGGGTACATTCAGACGCCTGTCTATGGGGACATATATGCGGCTGCAAATTTGCAATTTGGGTGGCAATGGTGGTCTGACGGCGGTATGGTGCAACACGTGTGGCACAGTTCCGCCCAATACATCAATACATGGGGATAAGATAGAGCATGCACTACGTTTCCACGTGTGCCGCTTTTCTCTGTGGAGATTGGAGAGATCATCTCCACCTCTCCAGTGCACAGAGGTATGGCAGGCATCCGACTGTGTAAATGTACCCTTAGGCTGCTTTCGCATTGTTGTAGGCTTACCCAACCATAGCACCCCTCCCCTCAAGGCATTGTGCCCAGCCATAAACATGGGGAAACCTAGAACAAGCTCTATCTTTTCCTTGTGCTTGGTAAGTTATGGTGTCAAAGGTGTATGGGCACTGTACAGGCATCACAGGTGTCTGAGGACGTATGCATTGATACATCACCCACAACGCCTGTGTGAAAGGGCCCTTAATTTGTATGCTAAGGAAGTAGTTGGTGAGCCAAATCGTTGGACCTCTAGCACTGCTATTCCTGCCTAAATCACTTCCCACTTCTTCCCGCGTAGCTCCATTCTTCGCACAAGATAATCTCCTGCTGAGCAGATGAGTGGTCCAAGCAGGAATATTTGGTGCTCCGGGTGCTGGGGTTCATACATCAGGTGCAACAACGCTCTCATTCTCCTAAGGATTCAAATGGGTATTTCCCAGAAACCGCTTGACTGAAATAATACAGGTGTTTTGGAAATCACATTTTTCTCTTGCCTGCAGATTATGAAACTTAGGGAGGTGGTAGATGGACTGAATATGGGCTTGTGAATGCAGTCTAAGGGATCTACGGTACTTTGTTTTCTTTCCTGTGGAGCAGTGCCACCCTTGTGTATGTGTTGTCTTTGTTCTAACGCCTTATTTTTTTGGTTTTCTTAACCTGCTCAGTTAAGTAGAAATAATTTGGTTCCTTCACACCAAGTTGCTGCTTTCCGTTTAGGCGGAATTTGAGTTCCTTAAAAGTGAGCACAAGAGACTGGGCTCCATACGGAAGAAGTAATGCACAGAGCGTGTGCTTCTCCAGTTCCCTGCCGACGTTGGACGCACAGCCGTTGAGCATATCTTTAATTGAATTTTCCTTTTAACACATTGAGAAGTGGCTTTTGTGCCAGCCAGTGTCAGCTGTCTTATAAATTCTCAATGTTTCTGTGTAAAAGTATACAAACTGGCACAGAGAGCTGTCGCACAGAATCATTCCGGCCACACACCAGTATCTGTGCAGACAGAATCCGCATTAGAGCTGATTCTCATGTACAATTGCTGTGCGCTCGTGTCACTGACGCTTGTATCAGTGATTCCCTATATCCCAGAGGTCATATGGAGGATATTGGAGGAATAGAAACCATCCATCTCATACGGTTTTCTATTCATATCAGGATGGAGAAAGTTGTAAAATGTATCTAATAGGTTTTTATTGGGACAACATATTTTAGAAATTGGTAACATTTGGTGTGAAAAGGGGTTTTAGAAGAAGGGGACAGCACTGAATACTGACCTTGGGTAGGGTTATGAAAATGTTCTAATGCTCCATCATCACAACCTGTTATCTGGCGCTAATCCGACGGTATCACAGCCTCGAAAAAGGTCTATTGCACCTGGTCACATTGCACTACAAAACGCTTGGTATAGGTTTCCTGGAGTCGGTTTTACATTTTTAGATAATCTGTATCTAAGCAGTTCTTTAGCTCTTTGTGGAAGAGCCACAAACTTTGTTTTAAGGAGAATTCGATAATCCTTCGAGCTTTCTGGCAGAACCTGATACCCTGTTGCAACATGGGTTGCATTTGTGAAGATTTTGGTTGTTGCATCTACTTGTAGTTCTGTAAAGGTGAGGGACCTATCACAGCTTCTGGGGAAATTATGGCCCTCTTGATTACAACCAGCCAGGCAAACTAAATCAGAGAGCACCCTAGAAGACTACAACCTCCATCACACACACACAGTACGGCCCCCTTCTGTCTTTTGGGTAATTGCACTGTTTAACCTGATAGAGATTTTTCCTGTTTGAATTACTAGGAGTCTAATAACTCTGATCCAGAACCAGAAAGAAATTGGACCTTTCCCAAAGGCTTGATTCTGATTTTTCCTTGAGAAACTGGACTCGGGAACTGAACTTGGTGCAAAATATTGATATATGTACCAAGCAAAGGATTGCCTAGCACCACCTGAATTAATCAAGAAAATGGCCTTGTGCAGAGAGATACATCAATGAAATTACAAAGCTAAAGCGGTGCACAACAAACGGCCAATCAAATGTAACTCTGAAGATATCTACAACAATCTTTATTGAAAAATAAGAAGACAAACATCACAAACCCCATATACATCTAAAACACAAAATGTACAAACAAAACAGGTCGGGGACCCATGTAAGGGTACCTCCTCTCTCCAACACTGAATAGTGTCAAGCAGCCAACCTCCAAATATAGTGGGAGTATGAAATTGGGTTTATATAAAATATCCAGGCACAGACTCAAGCAGCAGCCAAATAATTATACGTGCAAAGTAATATCTCCTCAACAATAAGCAAAAAATACAAGTGCTTCAATAAAGTGCTATACTGATAAAGGATAGGCTATCCCACAAAGTGTGTCGGTACTGCGAAATGTTCCTGAGTCATGTCACTGAGAATAGATAAATAGCTACTGCATGGCTGGTCAGCAGGAGGTGATGAGGCTGGCGACGAGGTAAATTTCCCCACGCGTTTCGTCGTCACCCAGACGACTTCCTCAGTTGTTGAAAATACAGTCATAGGCTACTGTTAAGGGATGATTTGTGGAAGGCACAACCCCTAACATGAACAGGACTGTCTTCCTTTGTGTCTGGATAATTCAGAATAACGCTAGATGCCTTGTGTTCTGTAAGGAGTTAACAGCTAACAGAAAGGCTTTGTGAATCTCCTGCCAAGATGCATCCAGCACGTGTCCTTAAGAATAGCTTCTGTCAGCCAAAGAGACCCATTCGACCTACGTAAACGCCTACAACAATTCTGTGTATCCTGTCCTCCTGTTCTTTGGTACTTCTTAGGTTAAATGGGAAAAGAACAAGGTAATAACAAGTAGACAATAACATCATTAATGCCGGAGACCAAGGACGCGACTTTGAAAGATGCTACCTAAAATATGATGTTGTTGCCTTGAGAAGGTTTCTGTTCAGAGCGCATTGGCTATATAAATAGTTATTTCGGCCTGTACTGACATAGGGTCTAAAGACTGGGGTGCCAAATACCTGATGTATTATCAGATGGACACAAAGTTATTGGAAAGTTATGTCTCTGGTCAAATTATTAAATATTTCCTCCATATTTGTATCTTGATGGACAACAAAAGTGAGACTGCCCACCAGGGTCCTTACCACTTTGGGAAGGTCCGTGCAGTAGCTATGAGCTTCCAAAATGTTATATGCCTGGAACCTCAATGAACAGTAGGTTGTGCCCCGACATCGTAGCCCACTGAGTTTTTAAACTTCATTGTTAATGTCTGGATAGAACTTGAATAGCCCAAGAAGATAAGAATGATTAAAAGGAGGGCACAGGGCAAATAAAACTCTGTATAATTTGCTGGCAGACGAAAGCTAAGTACAGGCAGTCCCCGGGTTACATACAAGATAGGGTCTGTAGGTTTGTTCTTAAGTTGAGTTTGTATGTAAGTCGGAACTGTATATTTTATCATTGTAATCCCAGACAGAACTTTTTTGGTCTCTGTGACAATTGGATTTTAAAAATGTTGGGTTGTCATAAGAATCAGGATTAACACTAAATCTTCATTACAGACACCTGTGATAACTGTTATAGCTGTTTATTGTAGCCTAGGACTAAAGTACAGTAAATTACCAAAATCCAGAGGTCCGTTTGTAACTAGGGGTCGTATGTAAGTCGAGTGTTCTTAAGTAGGGGACCGCCTGTATTGGGGTGATTTAATTTTCTTTTTAAATTGGACAGCTCTGTTTTCAATAACAGTTATTGTATGCAATAACATATGCAAAAAGTCAAAGCTGCAATCACAAGTAAATGTGACAGAACCACTCGCCGCTACTGCTTGGACTTCTGACCCATCCACAAGAATTGTGCACCTCTGAACATGATCCCCATGCAACACAATAGTCCTTTCACCACACTGGCAGCTTCTCCAATGCCATTCATGGATATTCTAACTACTTTGTTTCTTATTGTTTCTCAGAAACCACTGATTTACAGAGTTCCACCCAAATAGTATGATTCACTGGTGACACCACCTTTCTCGTTCCTGATGATTTACTTTTATAGCTGCAACTCAACCTGTTCTTATGTTTGCAACAAATGTTGAGCTATCACTTGAAAAGAATGCGTGAATAATTGGGGAAAATGGTGTGGTTTAATGCACAAAATGTGTCAAAATTGTGGTGTAAAATTCCTCTGTAACGCAATGCACTAATTTAACGAATTAATCTGGCTGAGTACTATACTGCAGTCCGAAGGATAACTTGGAAGCACCACAATAGAATTTTCCGTAGTTTTGTCATTTTTCCAGTGATCAATGAAACCTGGTTGCGCTTGTTACACGGTATCAACCTCCAGGAACTGTTGTTGAACTGATGTTGCATTTACCATCACGGGTCTTGCAGCTCTTCTAGAAAATAGCATCTACAGATAGTCTTCTCCTGATCTGCAGGATCAAATGACATCATCCTTGAGGTTTGATATTGTGTGAAATGTGATGTGTGGCTATGGTGAGGCACAAAGGTGTGTGCAGGTAGTGTCAGAAGGAGGGTACCTGGGGGTCCGATTCAGGATGTGTGAAAAAAATGTACATGGGGCACAAGCAATATGAAAAGAAGGACATGGAGGTGCAGGTAGTGAGAAGAAGGGAGACATGGGGAGGGACAGTTTGTCTAATAAAGTGAGGGAAATGTGGGGCAGGCTGTGTGTGAAGTAGTAGGTGGAGTGGGGGCACAGGCTGTGGGATAAAAGGAGGAATTGGGTACAAGGTGTATAAAAAGGAGGAGAATTGACCTGGTGTTGGACCTGTACCCATAATGGTAATCTTCTTATACCTGTTATCTATGACCACCTTCCTGTTAAAATCAACTTTTAAAATTATGCAAATGATCCAAAAAGATTTGAAGGGCATTACCATAGCCCATTTGTGATGTAGCTTCACAGGCTGATATACTATCTCCCCTTCTGTTCTCCCAGCAATTCCCTCCTCCCTCTGCCTGCTGTAATCTTACACAGTGGCAGGGGGAAGTGCTCCCGTACAGTGTAACACGAAGCTGACTCTGGCTCATTAGCATAATTTTAAAAATAAAAGGAAGGCTATGAAAAACACATATAAGAAGATTACCACAGTCAAAGCGTCTGTGTAAGTGCCCCTGGTTTATCATGATGTATTCTGATGGTAGATTTCCTTTCATTTTGCTTTTCAAAACTAACATAAATTTGCATACAGTCTAAGCTTTAATCTAAAGAATTAAGCAATTGTTCTATGTGGTAAAATTGCAGTAACCCCGCTATCTTTCCCGCTCCTGACAGTGATCCCCTTACACGGCACCATTTAGGAAAAAAAATGATAGTAAATTGAATCTGCCCTTCGGTTTACCATGTGTTTAATTAAAAAAACCAACATGCCGTTTATGAGGCTTTAACAAATGGCTTAGCACATGGGCAGCGACACTCCGTGCAGTCACCCAATGCGGAAAATCATCTTTATTTCATGTCTTTCTAAAAATGTAAATTGGGAGAGAAAATATTTGTGCTAGACAGCCAGCAACATCAGCGACTAGAGGCAACCAGATCTGGGGATTTTATTCTATTTTTCTGTTTTAACATGATAAATACTGAACGGACGGAGAATTGTGAAAGGAGAGTAAGGCCAGTCTCTTCTAACGTAATGAATACCAAGGGGTTAACTGAATTGGTAAGAAATTCTAGCCTATTAACATAATAATGGCTGCCCCTAGCAGCCAATCCGATATCATCCTTCATTTGTTTAAGGGGTATCCCGGATAATGAGCTACGCTTTGGATAGGGCGTTAAAAATGTTTTTTGTGCTAAAAACATTGTAAATACAGCGCAGACCCAAAGTTTGGACACACCTTCACATTCGTAGAGTTTTCTGTATTTTCAGGACTATAAAAATTTGTAGATTCAAACTGAAGGCATCAAAACTATGAATTAACACGTGTAATTATATACTTAACAAAACATGTGAAACAACTAAAAATATATCTTCAATGTCTTATATTCTAGGTTCTTCAGAGTAGCTACCTTTTGATTTGATCACTGCCTTCCACACTCTTGGCTTCTCTTGATGAGCTTCAAGAGGTAGTCAGCAGTTACAGGAGTGTGAAAAGCAGTAATCAAAGCAATAGGTGGCTACTTTGAAGAACCTAGAATATAATGCATATTTTCAGTTGTTTCACCCTTTTTTGTTAAGTATATAATTCCACGGGTGTTAATTCATAGTTTTGATGCCTTCAGTGGGAATCTACAACTTTTATAGTCATGAAAATGCAAAAAAAACTCTTTGAATGAGAAGGTGTGTCCAAACTATTGGTCTGCACTATATGTATCCAACATCCAGCTTCCCCGCAGCTGAGAATAAAACAGGAATCAGAACATGACCCCCAGCAAACCCCGCCGTGAGGGTCTTGCACCAATGGGTTGAGCAGGAGGTTGGGCATGTGTTTTATTTTGCATTCAATAGTATAGATGTGTCGGAGTGTTGCTAAGATAGAGGAGCATTTGATGGAAAACTGGGGGTCCCGTTCTCCTGATTGGTGGTGGTTCTGGCATTTGGACCTTCACCGATCAGCTTTTTAACTAGTATGTTGATACCTTGCTAACTTGAAACCCCTTCAAGCTTCTCTGGTAAAATGAAAGCTGTTTTGTGTGTGTTTTGTATGTGTATTTTGTATTGTGGTATTTTTATGCACTGTATGGTGGTTTTAGGTATTGAGTGACAGTCAATTATTTCACCATATGATGTTGGCCCTGCGCAGCATTTAGGGGATGGTTAGTTTGTTAGAAGTATATGAGTGTTTTCCTTCCTCCTCCGAAGAAAACTTTTTCTTGCAGCCTAATGTCTGGCATATAAGTCACTCCATATGTGCAGTCCATTAAAGTGAATAGTAGATGGGTCATATTTATAAACCTTAAAATAATTTCAAGCAAAATTTAAGATCTGAAGTATTCTTGAAGCAAACCTGTCACCAACAATGTCACTTTAAACTGGTAAGTATGCAAATATGTTTTCTAAGGTGTTAAATGCAAAACAATGAATCATTTTGCTACCTTGAAAGACAGCCCCCTTAACACCAAGTATGACCTACAAGAATTCTAATAACATGATGTGAGATTAAGGCTACGTTCACACAATGATGTGCCTGCCGTACCGTAGCACAACGGGCAAACAGCGCCCGGGAGAGGAGGAGGGCTGCTCACCCTGCCCCACTCCATAGCAATATATGGTGCATGGCACAGTATTACGTGGAAAGATATGTCCTATCTTTCTCCCGGGTACGGCGGCACCGTACTGCACCTGTGCGGTACCGTGTGCCATTGCCGTCTATGGGGGAACGTATATGCGCCTTATGCCTGTGTGAATGTAGCCTTAGCCAAACCAGTATATCTATTCCAGAAGAAACAGACTCTCCACTGTAGACAGCACTGTTTCAACCTGGTTGGGACTCCGCAGTACAGCGTTGGGAACTGGTTTGGCTGTGTGAGAGGCTATTGACTAGGGAGAGAAGATAAGAGGTTGTCTTAAGGAGAGTTTGCCAATCAAGGTCATCTTATAGGTGTGTGGAGACTTAAAGCCAAAGATGCTCCACTAGGGAATTCTGGGAAATATGAAAATAGTTTTCTCTAAGCCTTAAAATTGTTTTGCTTACGTACACATAAATCACCTTTTATTTTATATTACCTGGCATCAGAGGGGGGGGGGGGGGTGTCCTGCTTGGCTGGCCCCTCCCATCTAATACCCCCCATGCCTTATTCCTCCTTACTGGTCACAGTTCTTATCATGTAAAGAGAGTGACATCATCTCAGATACTTTAGCCCCTTAATATTAGAAAACTGTACCCCTTGCATGTATCTGACTACATGAAGTCACAGCAGCCTCCATGGACTTCTACTCCTCTCCATCCTCCATGGAGGCTGATGTGATTTCATGAAATCACATATATGGTGTACAGTTTGCTCTTATTAGAAGGCTAAAGGACATGCAATGATATCACTGGTCACATGTCATGAATGTAACAGAAGGCACCGTGTAAAAAGTTTGACACAATATTTCCTATCTGTACATAGAGCTTTAAATGTCTGTAGTTGAATATTAGCAGACAGTCCCTAAGTACAAGGAGGCAGAGCAGTAACACACAGCTGTCAGTCAGAATACTGGGGCATGGTTCACTGCCGGCCTGAGAGAGGGGGAGTCACAGATACCAGACATGAGTCAGAAAAGCTAATTTGCATATCTGAAAAATGTCTGTAATTAAGGTAGAGGGCCCCACTGGCAGCTAATTTTAGGTGATATAGGGAGGACTTGTAACCCATTTATCAGCAGGCATTGTTAGGGTGGTCAAAATCTGGTGACAGGTCCTCTTTAACACCCAATGCTATGCAAATTAAAAAAATGCCCTTGTCAGTGAATCATTTCAGTAGTTTATATAAGTTTAATTCACATTACCTGGCTCCCTGCCAGAAGCATGGGATGACTCCACGGAGCAGAAAAAGCAGCCTGTGTATGCCTGTGTCAACCTACTCCAAAGTCATGCAGCTCCCTCCCCACTTCCTGTCATGTGCATTGAGCAGAAAGGGATGAGCATGATGTGGAGGAGAGGAGAAAGACACAACCCCATTGGATGCAGATACCATTTTACTGACAGGGAGCCGGGTAATGTGAAATAAAAATTATAAACTACTGCAATGATTCTAAATGCTGACAAAGGGAATGACAATTTTTTTAAATTCAGCATAGCATAGCTAATCGGAAGGGATATGCTGACTTCTGCAAATAATGCTTATTCTGTGTATTTGTTCCACTTCTGTATCAATTCTTCACTGTTTTCAAACAAGAGAAAAGCCAATGTCGAAAGCCAACATCACTAAGCCGCTAAGACAGACTCGGGTTCCTCCTTTGTAAAGATCGTGGGAAGTCCCAGCACTTGAACCAGACATTTATTCCTTACCCTGTGAACATGGGATAAATGTGATTTATGGGAAAACCCATTCAAATATAAAACTTTATTGTTCACCTCCAGTGGATATAAATCCATTGTGGTCATTTGACGGGCACACAAGTGCCAAGGTTTGATCACTGTCACATGAAATTTGGTGGACGTCAGACATACTAGAATATTGTATACCTTTTCTCTATGCAATAAATAACCTCTATTTGCTGAAACATCCCTTAAAGTCAAGCCCCAAATACAGAATAGAAATTGTCAGCGATCACACTGACAGCAGAAGTACTGATAAATCTGCTGCAATGTCTCCTATTCACAAGCATCAGGGTTCTGTATGTTTGTTATTAAAAATACTTATCCTGTGCACGGAGCATCCGGCGCTGACAACCCCGCAGTCTGCCAGCCTTGGCTCCTCTCCCCCGGATTATGCTAAAACTGTAATAGACAGTTGGAGTGGAGAGAGGACCAGGCAGAACTTACACTGGTGTTTTAGGAAACTGCTTAAACTGTAATTCCTTGGGTGTTATATCTGCTATATAGAAATACTGCATACTTCTGCTAATCTGGAAAATGGTGGTCCATTCCATGGAAATCCAGGATTGTCTAAATGACTTGGCATGTTTGATCCTCCAGAAAGAGGTACTGGTAACTTCTCTATGGTGTAGCTAATCGGGGACCCCCTCATTATTGAACCTTATGGAGATTCCCAAATACGCAGTATTATCAGTTTTACCATCCCAACACAATTTTTCCGAAATCTAAGCAGTGGCAGATGGGGGTTGAAGTTGCAATTGGACACTTAGCTTCCATCTGCTAAAGTAGGACAATAAATAAGCGGTAATGAAGAACAGATACAGTGTGGACGCCAAGCATATACTATTAAATGTAGCCTTTGAAGTTCTCCAGTGGCCTGGCTATGGCCAGATGGTAAACTCATCATCTGATAAGGGATTAGGTCAAGTCGAAGTTCAGAATGAAAGGTAAAAAGTGACTGTTCTACCAGACTCCATGAACAATGCACAATCCATCTTTACGGATGATTTATAGACGGCTTTTTCATCGGCCATTATAAAAAAAGAATGAAAATAGAGAAGTAAATTCATGATTTACGATATCGCCATTGCTTTGATTCCATTGTATGAAGCAACCTATGGCTGCCCAGCTGTTACTTGGTGACAGGACCTCATGTGCCTCCCTATGTCTACTCATTTCATTACCTGCATGGTGATTTCTTTAGCCTTATTGAATGTCTCACCCCTTTTGAGAAGGGGCATAAAGCATGTTATGGCCCACATTTATCAAAAACTGGGGAGTGTGCAGAGTGCGCCAGGTTCATGAATTATGGCACTCCCTGCACTGTTCCGATGGCGTGCACCCACTTTTTTGGTGCAACATTTAACATGCGGCGTGCGACACAATTCTGTTGGACTTTGCATGATAAATGTGGCGCACGGTCCGACTGTGAATCAGTCTAATATGGCATTGGCATATATGTGCATATATGTAATGCAACTTATCATGTAGATTATATAGTGTTAAAAAGTGGACATGCCCTTTAAGCCCACAAAACCTCAATCGTCAGACCCCTTGTTACTACATTGAATTTACTATAGCAATCATATATATATATATATCCTAATCCTAATTTAACTTTTCTGCAGAGTTATGAAAGGGTTAATTGGTCATATGGAGGCTCTGTACTTGTACAGCACTGGTGGTAACAGAAAGGACTACAGACACTTCAATTTTCTGCACTGATCATTGTTCGCGTGGCCCCGATAGCTTGTCTTTTTGCCAGAAGTCTTTGTAATTTAGTGACAATTTGTCATTGTCACCCTAGACATGGCACTTCACTGCAGAACGATTTGACTCTAATGCAAAGCATGACAAGCAGATGAGCGCTTCCTGTGATCTTAATTCAAATAAGCCATTGAAAGAGGCTAATTTTATTCTTACATAATTCTAGCACATATAGGAAATCTGAGGCCTTGTAATAATCTTTATAACATGATTAGTGGCTCCTGCTCCCCACAAGATTCTATCATCAGGAATTTATTGATGTTTTTTTCACTATTTTTGGACAGAGTAAATTTTGTTAATATATTTTCCTTGTTGATAATATTATAATTCCTTTATTTATATAGCGCACACAGATTACGCAGCGCTGCACAGAGCTTGCCAAATCAGTCCCTGTTTCCAATGGGGCTCACAATCTAATCAACCTACCAGTATGTTTTGGAGTGTGGGAGAAAACCCACGCAAATACGGAGAAAACATACAAACTCTTTGCAGATGTTGACCCTGGAACTTGAACCCAAAAAAACTCCACGACTTTCAGGTAGGGGGTGACAAACGCAAGAATGCTGATTGTATTGTGGATAAATGTGTTAAAACTCCAGCCATTTCATTGTTTTACTCCTAACATAATTGATGTTATTGCTTTGCCTGCACACAGGCCTCTGGGAAAGCTGGATGACAACCTCCTGTACTCAACTGTAGTTTCATTTTCATAACACTGACTCCATGGATGACTTATGTATGAGAAAAGCATATGTTTGTTTATTAATGGGCCAAATGCAGATACAATTATCAATGAGGACATTATATGTCCGATCTTGCAGTAGCTGTACAATTTTGCCTTTGTGAAGGACAGAAGGTGAAATAGATGCACCCCCTCATAATTTATTGCTTCGAAACTTAAGCAAAATCACCATTCAGAACTCTTGGAAAGTTGGGTTGAAATTCCATTTACTATATTATTCTTTTGTGAAAGCTTGAAGGCAAAACAATTTTTTTATGGCTATAAAGCTCACAAAATTTGCTGTTAAGGGCTCTGCAAAAGATCTCATAGATAATAGATCTTATAGATTTCCTTCCATTCTATTCTTATTAATTGTATGTCTCTAGAGGATTTAGCAGAAATAAACTGAATAAAGCACCACTAAAATGTTGTCAATAGTCTTAGTATCTTCCTGACCATGTTTCATTCATGGCCCATCCTTGTGGCATCATCCAGCAAATCAACTTTGATGTATATTGGAGGTAAATGTTAGACTGGTGTGTCAGTTAGGCAGAGAATTTTGCTCTGAAGTCAAGCTCTCCCTGTAATCTACACCACTGTATCCAGGGACATCACTAACTCGCTCTCCTGAAGTGTAGTCACAACAGAGAGGATGTTCTTAGGCAGGGAGAGCTTGACTTCAGTTTTGAAATCTCTGCCTCCATGAATTCACAACTCACTTCAAAGTTGATTTTTTTTGGGTGAAGCCACTACTTTAGGCCATGAAAGATACATGATCAGGAAGGTGATTTTGCTTGATAACATTCTGGTAGTGGTTTATTTGCTCAGTTAAGGTACAAGTGATGTATCACTGGTTCTTTTATCTCTACATAACTAGTTGACGTTACCATTCACTATCCTAGGAAAGCTATATGCCGCTACAACCCCCATCATTATCCAGGCAATTTAGTCATTCAGAATGACCGAACTGCAATGGAAGAAAGGACTGGCTAGAATGTTTCACAACATGTCAGAAGGGGGCAATGCAAGGGCTTGTATTTATTAGAAATTTTTTCAGAGTCTTTCCAAGCAGTATAGCCTTTGTTCGGGGCTATCAGTGAAAGTGACTGCATCCACTAACAATATGAAGAGGAAAGCGATGGTGGACGGAGCGGTGACATTACCATATTATCTGCCAGCTTCATATATTGCATAGATAGTTCTGTGCAGGACACTTTGCAGAATTTTAAATGAGGGAAGAAACATACTGCGACAATGATACCATCAGGTTCAATTTCACGTGTCCTAATGCTTTGAAAAAGATACTCGCCAACATCTGAATGAAATGGATGCTCAGCCAATGACCTGTTTTATGCATGCATAGAGACTCAGACAACCATCTTTTTCAATTTAGGCTCAGAGAGTCAAGAGAATCTTTAAATTCACCGCCCTGCTTTTTTTTTTTTCCTCTTTAAACTCCAGGCTAATTGACGACTGCTGTACACTTAATAGGGAACCGCTGGGATGGGAAGACAAAAGTTCTTTGTTGTACTGTAGTCCATTAAGCGCAAAGACAACTGCAGTGCTAAAATGGTCATATGACCCTCTGGAGAAACCGTCATTAATGGGACACTGAG
Source organism: Engystomops pustulosus (assembly GCA_019512145.1). Lineage (NCBI taxonomy): Eukaryota > Metazoa > Chordata > Amphibia > Anura > Leptodactylidae > Engystomops > Engystomops pustulosus. The sequence continues at coordinate 48,016,759 of CM033647.1, read as the reverse complement.
CTCCAATTAAGGGTATGGCCCTGAAGACCGAGGTGAAAACATGGGCCATTGGGTGTCTCCGGGAGGAACGCATGAGCTGATCCAGATGCTTTGATTGTGTAACTGAAATGCAATAATGGAATATAAAAGTGCGGGCTTAAAAAAGGAGAAAATGAATGAAAGAGAATACAATTCTATTTTCATACATTTCACTTATTATTCTTCAGGATAAATCATACATTTCCTGTTAAAGGAAATTTTTCATCAAATCAAGTGGACCAGATTTATCAGTAGTGATGCAAACTGTACTAATGTGCAGATTATTGAATACTGGCGCACCCAGCACCAGTGCATAAATTGAGTGTACCAGTATTTTTTGCACTCAGTTTAATGAGGGGGAACCACATTTCATTTGAGTCACGGTAATAAATGTGGCCAGAACGCCCCTTTATGTGCAGAATGTTGTGGCATAGCGGACACAGTGCAGCCGCGCCACAAAACTACTGCAGACTGTTCATAGATATGTGTGCATGTCATTTGCATGTTCTTTCTTGTTCGAAGTTTGACAGAAATCCAACAGAGTTTAATAGATCTGACCCAGTGACTCTATTTATCTTATAATTGTTATCCATTGCCTCCTTTCTTCTAAGATCAACTATTACGATTATGCTAATTAGGTAGAAGGGCTCCTGTAGGTGTTACCAGAGCCCCGCCATGATGAAGATTAACAAGCCTTTACACTGTGCGGGAGCACTTCCACCCTCCCACTGTGTGCTGAAACTTTGTCTACTGCCCTGAGATTACAGAGATAGAGGTGAAGCGCTAAGTGGGGAAGGGGGAGACAGCCCATGGATAATACATATAAGTAGATAACCACACCCACAGTGTCTGGATCTATAAGTAATTTTCCATGGTTTATCATGCTGGATTTACTTTAATGTAAACCTAGGATGAGCTCTCTCCCATGTAAAGTGTAGCCTCCTTTTCCGTAATAAAGAGCCAATAAGAGTAGTAAGATGGCTGTGGCTACTGCTCAGGGCAGCATCTTGTTCTCAATTCTAGTTCCATAATGGAAGGAGTCCCAGGGTCTTGACAGCAAGACCTTTTAACATTAATATCTCCATCCAACCTAGTGAAGTAGTGGTAAATATTGCTTATACATTATGTGCGAAAGATGATTTGGTTGGTTGTTTGATTAGTTTGTGCCAACAGAAAGTATGTAAGCAGTAAATCTGACTTGTGGGAGGACACAACAACCCGGGGTCCAAGGTAGTCTTTATCCATCGCTGTAGAGTAGTAGCGTCATTAGTTTCCGTTCTAAGGTCATATTTTGCCCTGAAAGACCTCTGGGCCTACTGGTTTGTGAAGGCATGTGCCCCCAACATCAACACCAATCAGTCCGGCAAATCCCATACTTCACATTGTATACAGACCAATCTTTATCCCGGCTTTAAATCACTGCTTTATCCCAGCTTTCTGGCATTGATACAAATGTCTTCCTGATGATAGAGACTATTCTTGCTGTGCTATATATCATCCCAAAAACCATGACACACACTACGGTGAGCCATTCCGGCTTCGTCTCACTGTAGGCTCAGTTGGCACAAGGCTGGCATCCTGATCTAATCTCTTTGAAAAATGTTCCACTTAATACCCAGCCCACATGCCAAGGAGTATGTTGAATCGTGTCTTAGCAGAAAAGGTTAAATGTATGATTCATTAAAGTCTCTGAATAGCTCCTTAAGGTTTTTTTTTACTTGCTGTATTCCATCTTGAGGTCACAAGATATTAGACAGGGTCAGCTAATACCGCCGTCCTCTACTAACGCCCCGAGAAAACGATCAAACGCTCGTTAACATTAGGGTAGTACATCTGAAATGAGGTGCCGCGCTCTTATAACCACTGTTACCATTAAGAAGAATAGAAGTTTTACTCGTAAGTTCCATTCTCGCCGTCTTGAAAGCTTCTAATGTCTGCCATCTGGCAAGCAGAGTGCAACCTTTGAAAAAGTTAAGTGACTGTGAATTTTAATGTATGAGATAAATATCAGCAGTTGGAGACATTTCAGTAGAATTTTTCTGAACCCCGAGCCTCATGTCTCTTAATTCAGCAATATGCGCTAAGAACAGAAGAGAGAAAGATAGTACGCCTGATGGTGAGCCCGCCATACCGTGACTGCGCTATTCCTGTCAAAGGCCAAATATCATAACGGCCCCAGTAAGGTAATTAAAAAGAAGAAAGGTTAAATAAATAAATGATAGATCAGGATGAGGCGGCCATAATAGCGTGACTCCTGGCAGTGACTATAGAGGAGGCGACTGTGGAGTAGAAATAGAACTTACATGCATAATATGCCCAATGTATCTCTATTGCAACTCCAAGGGCGTAGAAAATGACTAGGAAATATATTTTCCTTAGTTGTGCTGAAGTATCTGTCTGTCTGTCTATCTTTCTGACACCATCTTTCTATCTACAGTATCTATCATCTATCTTTTATTAACTATCCATCTATTTTTTAAAAAGGGGACTTCTGCCAGTGGATATGGCTCCAATAAATGATTTCAATTTTTATATGAGAAGGAAGCAGATTACTTCTCTTTCCTTTTGTTTGCAGGCTGTGAAAATGGAATGGAGTGTCTATGGAGAAAATCGCACACATCTGCAGAATCTGCATCTGCACATCTAAGAATCCACAACTCTACCTTTCACATCGCTAAACAGGTCTATTTCACTAATATAATATCTTCACTCTAATAATTCCAAAAGGCTCTTCCACACTCTTCACTCCTTACTAACACAAAAGGTGCAGCCTCCTGTCAAAGACCTTGGGGCTGTAGATCTGGCTGCCTACTTTAAGATAGAATTTACTGTATTCACCAGGAAATAATTTCTCAATCCACTCACTCCATAAATATCCTTCCCTCCGGTACCTCACCCTGCTCCATTCTCTTCTTTTGAGCCAGTCACAGAGGAGGAAGTGTCCAGGCTCCTTTCCTCTGCTCGCCCCACTACCTGCATCAGCGGCCCCATCCCCTCACATCTCATACTGTCTCTCTCTCCAGCAGTCACTTCTCATCTCACTAAAATCTTCAACCTCTCTTTTTTTGGTGATGTTCCCTCTTCTTTTAAGCATGCTGTTGTTACACTATTAGTGGACCCATCCATTGCTGTTAACTATCAACAGTCTCTAATCTCCCTAGACTTTCTAGACTAACCCAATATCTCTCAGCTAGTTTCCTTATTGACCCTCTACAATCTGGTTTTCATATTATGTATTCTACTAAAACTGCCTGTTTTTCTAAAGTCTTCAATGATCTCCTCACTGCTAAATCCAAAGGTGACTATTCTCTCCTCCATCTTCTGGTTCTATCAGCAGAGGTTGATACTGTGGACCACCAGCTCCTTCTCATGATACTTTGTTCCATTGGCCTAAAGCACACTGCACTCTCATGGTTTTCTTCCCATCTTTATGGACGCTCTTTCTGTGTCTCCTTTTCTGGATCTCTCTCTTCTCCTATTCCTCTCACTACCAGGGGTTCATCAGGGCTCAGTCCTAGGTCCTCTTCTTTTTTCCCTCTATACTGGCCCCATTGGTCAAACCAGCAGATTTGCTTTCTATTATCATCTTTATGCTGATGATACCTAGTTATATACTTCTGCACATAATATCACACCTGCCTTACTGCAGTATAGTAGCAAATGTCTCTCTCCCGTCTCTAACATCATGTCCTCTCTCTTCTTGTAACTTAAGCTTTCTGACACTGAACTTCTTGTCTTTCCATCATCTACTAACCAAGTCTATCCTTACCTCTCCATCTCTGACTGTGAGATCACGATAATCCCGAGGCAGTAGGCCCACTGTCTTGGGGTTGTGCTGGGCTCACTATATTTGCTATATTCGATATTCACTAAACACTACACAGATGCCTCCAGTCTATGCCAGTCACTGCACTGGTTGCCCATTATCTTTTTTCGAAAACAGTTAAAAATAATCACCTCTCTCCTCTCCAATCTAATCTTAATGCATCAGCTAGGCTTTTCTCTTAAGAGCAAACGCTACACGGATACCTCCAGTCTATGCCAGTGACTGTACTGGTTGCCCGTCTTCTTCCAAATATAGTTTAAAATAATCAGTCTCATCCACAAGCTCTGCATAATGCTGCACCTCCCTATCTTTCCTATATCATTTCAGTCTACTGCCCAACCCGTGATCTTCGATCTGCCATTGATCTTGGATTCATCTCTACCTTAATTTTAACCTCTGCACCAAGTCTCTGGAATGTCCTGTCTGGACTAATCAGACTGATACCCAACCTCCAAAGTTTAAAACGTGCTCTAAAAACCCATCTCTTTATGCAAGCCTATCACAATCGCTAACTGCGTGGAATTTCAATGGCTGGACCATTATACAAGCTCTTATACCTTTTGTGTCACCCCCTCATCCTCATAGTCTGTAAGCTCTTGCGAGGAGGGCCCTCACTTCTATTGTTCCATGACTACCAGTACTCATTCAGATGATGTATGCCTGCCATACCGTAGTATGGCGGGCATACAAAGGCGCTGTGGAGAGGAGAAGGGTACAGCGCAGCGCACGGCGCCGTATCACGTAGTTAGATAGGACATGTCTACGGAGCGGTACGGTGCCGCACGTGCTCTCATACAGGGCCGTGAGCCCATAGCAGTGTAAGGGGTACGTATATCGGCCATATATACGCCGGCCGTATATACATCCCCCAAACGTGTGTGTGAATGCAGCATTATGTAGTATTTTATTTGTATATGTCCCCTATTAATACTAAAGCTCTACGGAATATGATTACATTATATACATAAAGATTATCTATCTATCCAACTAATATACAAGGCAGCACTCTAAATGATGTGGAAAAATAAAACAAGTCGATTTATTCCAGTGCTATGATTTGGCTTCCGTGTGTAGGTTATGTCGAGGCTTGATATTGGCTTGAGTGATGGATCCGAATGTAGCACTGGAATAAATCCACCTTTTTTACATCATTTTGGAGTGTTGCCTATTTCTTTATTTTAGTTAATCTATCTTTTCTTTGGAGCACTTTCTGTTTCTGTTCTACCTACCCATCATCCATCCTTTGCTCTACAGCGACTCATGCTTTATACTACAGTAGAGCCAGACTTGTGTGGAGTAGTCTTTAGCCTGTTCTTTTGTACTGTCAGCAGGGAAGTGCCGTGTTTAACCGGTTTCCAGGTTTTACAAATTATAAGACACTAGAATTAATTCACTGACCAGAACTCTTTATGTTCCATTGTCGGAATCACTTAGGTTTAAAAGTCCCTTATCATCACTTGGGTAAATATGAAAATATGGTGTCTATTTTATTATACGAGCGCAGTAATAATTGCAATTTCAATTATGACTGATTCAGAGCTTGAAAGGCGATATAATGGCTTCCACTATTAAAAGCTGAATTACTGTCATTATTCTCAAGGTGCACTTTATCAGTTAGCTTTCTCACTCCCTCATGAGAGCTCATAAATACAACTAGTTTTTCCACTGTTAAAGAGGCCATTATAATTAAAGTTATTTTAAACTTTAGTACTGACAAGATTGTACATGACAAAAATCTTCTTATAGTAACCAATTAAAAACCCCAATATATCTACAATTTTTTTCTATCTTTCCATAATGCCCTTTCTTTCTTTCATTCTTTCTTTCTACATCTTCATATCTTCTTTATCTTTATTATTTGTTTTCTTCATTTTTCTCCCTATCCTTTCTCTCTCTCCTTGTGATTATCTTCTTTATCTTTATTATTTGCTTTCTTCATTTTTCTCTATATCCCATTAATTTTACTGCACATCCCAGCTTTAAAGGGAACCTGTCACCGCATTTGAACATATACAGGTAGTTACAGGTTCCTATACAGATCTATTAACTGACTGACCCTTCTTTTAGCTAAAAATTGTTTCGCTTACTATCTACATAAATCACCTTTTATCTTATATTACCTAGCATCAAAGAGGGTGTGTCCTGCTCATCCAGCCCCTCCCATCCAGTACTCCCCATTCCTTGTGCCTTCTTACTGGTCACAGTTCATGTCATGTGACCACAGTGACATTATCTCAGGTACTTTAGCCTCTTAACAATAGCAAACTGTACCCCATGCATGCATTTGACCACATAAAGTCACAGCCGCCTCCTCTCCTTCTACTCCTCTCCATTACTCCTCATGTAATCACATACATGGTGTACAATTTGCTATTATTAGAAGGCTAAAGGACCTACAATGGTCACATGTCATGAATGTAACACAAGGCACCATGTAAAATAATTGACACAATATTTCCCATCTGTATATAGAGCTTTATATGTCTGTAGTTGGATATTAGCAGACGGTCCCTAACTACAAGGAGGCATAGTAGTGATTTAAAGAGACACAGAGCTGTCAGTCAGAATAATGGGGTTTGGTTCACAGGAAGCCTGACAGAAAGAGAAGAGTCACACATACCAGACATGAGTCACAAAAGCTTATTTGCATATCAGAAAAATGTCTGTAATTAAGGTACAGTGCCCCACTGGCAGGTAATTTAAGGTGATTTGGGGAGGACTTATAGCCCTTAATCAGCAGGCATTTTCAGTCAGGGTGGTCAAAATCTAGTGGCAGGTCCTCTTTAAGAAGAGCATATATTGCTCCTCTAAGTCCGTCCAGTCTGTGCTACAATGTAAAGCAAGACTCAGTAATGATCTATTTCTATATTTCCCATGCCTAATCTACAATATATACTTGAGTATAAGCCGAGACCCCTAATTTTAACACAAAAACCTGGAAAAACGTATTATAAGTATAATACGAGTATAAGCTGAGGGTGGGAAATGCATTGGTCACAGCTTCCCAGTATATAGCCAACCCCTGTAGTATATAGCCTGCCAGCCCCTGTAGTTTAATGCATGCCCAGCCCCCTGTAGTTTAATGCATGCCCAGTCCCCTGTAGTATACAGCCTGCCCAGCCCCCTGTACTATACAGCCTGACCAGCCCCCTGTACTATACAGCCTGACCAGCCCCCTGTAGTTTACAGCCAGCCCAACTCCCTGTAGTATATAGCCTGCCAGCCCCCTGTAGTATACAACCTGGCCAGCCCCCTGTAGTATACAGCCTGGCCCAGCCAATATAATTCCTGTAGGAAAAAAAGCAAACACTGTACTCACCTTCCGACGCCCCCGGGCAGGTCCTCTTCTTTACCACAATGCTCTGGCATCGGTTCCGGGTCTCCGCGCGGACCGTCGCAGGGATCGTGACGACGCCACAATCCCTGTGATATGGGGATACAGAGCCGATGCAGGAGCATTGCGATATAGAAGAGGACCTGCCGGGAAGGGGGGGGGGGGCGTCTGAAGGTGATTATAAAAAAAAAAATATTTACAAACTTGCTGGCGATCAATCAACCATCTTCTGCCCATTGCATCCTATTCAGTGGGTGTACAAATAAAAGGAGCGATGCAAGGAACTTTCCTGTTCTGTGGTACTATGCCTTAGGGCTATCTGCATTAGTACACTACAACTCAAGCTGTCTGTTCTGGCGCTTTAGAGTACCGGCCTCCTTTGCTTGGTTCTGTGACCATGCCCCCGATAGAGGTACTACCGGTACTGCCCTGATAGATGTCCTGCTGTGAAGTCACTACTCTTTTCTGGTATACGTTCTTTTGGGGTCCATGTACCATATTTTTGTGGTCCAACACAGGATGTAAATAAGGTAGAAAGTCTCCCAAGGCTCCACAGTGTGAAGAGGATGAAGTTAGTAAATAAATAAATGTTGACACCCATGGCCGAGGTACAAATAGAATTTGCCCCACTTCTAGTTTGTTGAGGTGATAAAATAATGCCACAGTGACTGACACTTGAGAATAGACGATGAACAAAGTGACACTAGAACCACAGATAAATGTCACAATAACGTTTTCCATTGTCTTGTTCATGATATTTTTTGCTTCGTCCACTAACTTATAGACTGCTCTTAAAATAAATGTAAGCTCCCCTCTCCTGTGATTATTTTACTGGGGCAACAAAGCCAATTTCATAAATCTGCCCCCTGCCTGGTAGAAGTGAATCTCTGTCATTGTCAGGATAGTCTCGGACATAGTCGCATTGCTCATCCAGCGACCAGTCATGCAGAAGATACAATCATCTCCTCAGTGCACTTGTGATGTGTGATCAGGAAACATATGGAAGTTGTATTAAGTTCACAATTACTAACTGTCTAAATTTAGACAATAGTTTTTTGTTGTGCATTTTTGCAAGGTGGGATATTTATAGGAAGGCAGAGTTCTGTAATACCCTTCAGCCAGCATAATTATCTACCATAGCAACATGCAAATTGATCCTATAACCCATACAAAACAGCTACTCACAAAAGACAACTTGGAAATTTTACTTTACTTCCAAAGGAAAAATAAATTTATTAAGAGAAGAAAAATCGGTGGTAGATGTGGTAGTAACAGTATCTTAATCTCGGTGGAAGATTTGTTAAACAAGTACAAGTATGAGGGTGAAGTATCATAATTATTTATTTTATATAATTTACCATACATGAGCAACATCCCCCACAGGGGCTAGCCTTTTCTTGGGGGCTTGGAGGCAGCCAGGGCCCAGAATACGTAGTGGCTGGCTAGTGCGGCCTTGGGCACGCTGTGGTCACTGTGCTGGGTATGGGGACCGGAGGGCTGTGCTACAGCCTGGCATGTCTCCAGCAGGTGGTGTGTGCAAGAAATAAGGAGGGAGAGGCTGATGTACTGGTTTCACCCTGGGGCAACCCCTGAGTGTCTGTAGGATGAGTCCCTGGGTAATGGAAGGGAAGCCTGTGGTGGTAAACAGCCATTGTGCAAAACAGGCAACATTGTGCAAATGAACTTACAGTTCTTTATTGAACAGCAAGCAACGGCCCAAAACGATAAAACAGCAGATTCTGCGGGAAAAGTCTCTGAGGGCAGAGTCTGTGGACCCAAGGCAATGGATGCAGGAAACAGTCACAACTTGAGATGACAGCAGGAACGCAGAGGAGTACAGGAAATGCTGGTACGGAATGAAGACACCGCTGGGCTGGAACCTTGGAAGGCTTGGCAGAAGCACAGGAAGGCAGAAGGTCACCACTGGGCTGGAGCCCAGGACGGCACAGCAGGAGCACAGTCGTACGGGAATGGACCACAGGATACGGACCACCGGACTCAGACCACAGGCTACAGACCACCGGACACGGACCACAGGATATGGACCACAGGATACGGACCACAGAATATGTTTTTTATATATATTTTTTCCATTAGCCATATATTAGTAAGCAAAACCACATCAGGCTCTACTTATTCACAAATGTGGACCAAAGATATGAAAGTCAATGGGTTGGCTAGAAAAAAAGGACAGTGTCATCTGTTTTTCTTTTCAGATGTTGCTGGTGAACCAGGTTTTGTGGCATCTAATCTTTGGCAATTTGAAGCGGATACAATACTAATACAGTAATCTACAGACTGAAAACGGATGCCTTTTTTGTGGATGACCCGCAGTGGATTTATTTGTACACTACCTATAACCAGACTGCAGATTCTGCCACTTACCACACATATCACATGAACTGTGCAAAAATGTTATTGTCTTTTGCACAATTTTTGTGGTTTCTATAATGTGTGAGACAGATCAATCAGTTTTGCCTTAAAATAGCACAAAAGTTTGGTGCTAAAGATCCTCACTGCCAGGTTCACATCAAAGGATGAAGAAACTTGTGTGAATTATAGTAACACTTTTTATTTCTATTGCCCAAAACTCTGTGAAAAAATACCAATGGTAAAAGGGGCATTATCACACAGCAAATGCTGGCTGGTTGTGTGAAAAATGAAAGGAAGGAACCATGTGTTGTTGAAGACGGTTCTGTTATACACTTGCATTCACTATGCCATGTAGCTCTATGAGAGGTCCAACTCCTGCTGCAGAAAACATTCCCCAAACCATGACAATTCCATCACTTCTTTACGCACTTTGGGTTCAGTCTTTCCCCAGTTTGTCAAAAACCATAATGTTTCCCATCAGATCCAAATAAATTAAACTTACTTACATCACTAGAATGAAGTGTTGACCGCTTCTCCTCTGTCCACACAACATGCTCCTCAGCAAAGGTGAGTCTAGACTTTTGATTTTTCCTGCTGATGAGAGGTTTGGTCACCGTAGTGCGGTCTTTCAGTCCAAATGCTCTTAAACGGGGGATTTGAATTAGTTTGTGATGTTGGAAAGATGTAATATTCTAGAAATCACAGGTTTGGACAACCAACTTCTCTTTCTAAGTCTGATAGTGTCATCCTTTGGCCTTCATCAGGACAACCAGCTGGAGGGTTAGGATTCCAGTTAAACAGGGTTTGTCAGCTAATTATGGAAAGTAGCACAAGGCGCCAGATTAACACCAATCATTTACAGATATCTGCTATGAAAGTGTTCATTTATTTTGATCAGTGTTCTTTTTCAATGATCTAATTTACATTTTTAATCAGTTTTTTATATATATATACAATTTATGAAATAAAAATAAAATACTGCTATTTTCCTCATATTAAAATATGACTACACAATAACCTTGACGTATAGGAAATTGTGTGTTGTTCTCTAAATTTGATCTCCAGTGTTTGTTTTGCTGACTATTGTTATCTTATCTTACCTGTTATCTACCTATTCATATATCTCGTATCTATCTATCTCATATCTATCTATCTATTGTACATGATACATTTGTTTCCTACTGTAGCCTGAATAGCAGTCAGGAAACTCCAGTGAGAAGTTGTCACATACAGTTTTACTTGAAAACCTTTGTGTATAGGCTTTTTTGAGAAGGCGACTGTTTTCCTCCTTCTCCCACATACATTTATATCAATTTCTCTTTGCTTCTATTGGCACCGCTGGGTATGAACACGACTGATCAAGTGGCGATCTCTTGGAGCTGAATTGAGGCAACAAATCAACCATGTAACCAACAGATGTTTTATTGTCTGGAAGCCACTGGGAATATTCTGCCCAGATTTCCTCTCAATGGCACAGTTAGGTTCCATAAGCTCACAATTTAAGGAATGTTTGCAGTTTAACCTTTGCACGGCTAGGAGCTTCAGCACCAAGTCTCAATACACAGGCCTGCACTGTGTTAACTAAAGATGATCACTGTAGAAAAGGCGGCTTGTAATCTCCACGGAATTATCCCCCGCTACCTGCGTTCACTCACAAATGACAGTTATCAAACTACAAAGTGGCCAGACCTGAAGCAAGCAGGGAAGCCTTCACTTGATGCTAATCCCTTACATTCCCAATAGGGATTTTTTTCTTAAAAGGGTCGCTTTATGAAGAAGCTTGATATAATATTACATAAAAGCATCCAGTGTCAAAATACTTAAAGTGTGACCATACTTAGAAATACTTGCCATTGTCAATTATATATAGTTAGAGTATATACAGTATATTTTATATTCCTCTAATGCATCTATAATAAAAAGTAAATACAATGAGGCAGATTTATCACATGATGGCACTATAAGCACCAGCAAAAAGAAGTAATCCTTCCCCCCCCGGCACTCACCGGATTTATCAGAAGGCGTGGGTGCTGCACTATCGGGGAAGTTCTGTGCCAAGTTCGAACTGTCGTAGAATTAGGCTATAGTCTGCACCTGAACAGGCTCAGATCATGTTTATAGATCATGTTGCTTTCATAGCCCAGTGTGGTTCCCTCACCCAGAAAATAGACTTTGAAGTGAAATGTAAATTTGCAGTATCAAGTCAAGGAGGCTCTCCATGCCTCTGAACACCTCCTCCTGTGACTTACATCATGCACCACACTTCAGGAGATCTGGGTAGCGATATTTCTGGGAGCGGAACCACCAATTACAGAGAAGGGGGAATTCTGAGACAGGGAAGTCTTGAATTTAATGATAAACTCTCCGCCTCCCTGACTTTATACAACAAATTTACACTGACTTCAATGTTGATTTTCTGGATGATGCCACCACCCTGGGCCATGAAAGAAATATAATCTGGAAGGTGTTCAGCTGCTTGACAACATACTGGTAGTGGTTTATTAGGTATATTTCTGCTGACAGGTTCCCTTTAAAGATTCGGCTACCCATTAAAAAGGCAACAGTTTTAGACATGGTGCATAATCAGTTGGGGCATTTTGCTAATTTTGATGGTTCTTGGCTGAAACCTTTCCATGTTCCCCTTTCTTTTTAAGCTTTGCCTCTTCAGAAGTCACGGTTCAAACTCAAATTGAGCAACTTAGATGAAAGTCAATTAATCAATCACTTCTTAGTGAGAAATCATTTACTTATTGATTGATGAATACATTGAATGTATGTGCAGAGAGCGCATGATTAATTAAAACAACCACTGATTAAGCTTTTGTGTTCTGAAAATTTCCATTCCATACAGGCAGAACAACTGGCGTTCATTACGCGAAAACTACTCACTTATTAACAGAATTATCTGACAAGCCGTGAAAAGTCTGGAGGGGGAGGGGTTAACAGATACCAGGAAAACAGGCAAACCTGAAGACTCATTTATCCTCCGTTTTAATAACTACAATTAACTAATTACCAATAAAGATTTTACTGTGTGGCTCTACACATTTTCAGAAAAATAAAGAAAACGGGGTTTATGAAACTGTTTACAAAAGGAAAACCAATTAAAGTGCAGATTATATGTACATAGCTCTCTAAGAAATAACAGCTGCATTGTGATTGGTTCCTATGGATTGATTTTCAATTCGAAAAATCCATACTACTAGTATTCCTCAAAGCCATTATCCAATTTAGTAAATTGGATATTCACTTTTCGATCATTTTGAAGAGTGGAGGGGGGATTCCCTTTTTACGGTCCCCCATCACTTGGCTAGAGTAGATAGGGAGATTATAAAGAGCATCCATCTTTTTTGGAACTCCTGTTACCTGTCTTCTTATATAATTAACATTCTTGGTTACTTTTAGTTTTAAAAGTACATAAAATCATACCGAAGCAAAGGGAATGGAGTCATGGAGGTGTGTATTATAATTCTGTGTCATCACTGCTCTGCCAGCTCCCCCTTCCTCCTCCAACCTCCTCCCTCATGCCAGACACAAGCTCACTTAGATTTCCTTGCAGGAAAAGGTGAGCTCACATCTGCATGAGGGAGGGGTAAGGAGGAGGAAGGAGAGCTGGCAGAGCTGGGATGACACAGGATTATAACAGACACCCCCATGACCCGACCCTCTCTGCTGGCAAGGAGCCAACTATTCTTTTATATACTTTTAGAACTAAAAGGAGTGAAAATTAGAAATTAGAAAAAAAACTGCCTTAATGAATCCCGGCTAGACCCGAATCCACCGCAGAGAACGCGCCACTGGATTGCGAATGGACCGGGTAAGTAAATCTGCCCCTATGTGATGCTTAATGGGGTGTTTCTATTTATTAATGCTTATCATACTGTATTTATGTCTGGGGTCACAGGGGGCGGGAGCACACAAACGTGCACATTATGCGGTCCACAAACAGGGGAAAGTGATCCCTCTCCTGGGCCTGTCTGACATTGGCAGAGTAGCTATAACCTGCGCCAGATTCGTGCGCAGGCTAAGGTGCAGTTCTTCACCAGGCAGTACCTGACGCAGAACTGAGCCGTGCCATTATGTCCCCGGTAATTCTGTCCATCTATCCGTATCTATGTCGTCAGAGGCTCCTGATAGATCCGGAGGCTGCTAGAGGTGTGCACCAGCACCAGTGTATCTATCACACATCCCCCATTTACATCTATAAAGTCTATGTAATCCTTGAGTTATCATATTCTTTCACCATTAATCAAAGATGTACCTTCAGTTTCTCTCCTATGCCATGCAAATTTCCAGACATACAGTAGGATTAAGTGTCACACACATGCGGCTCCATCACATACAAAGTGTAAATAGTGTAAATTTGCTGTGAACTTGTGAAAACACCTTCAGAACATAAAGATTGAATCATACCACAATCAGCAGGAGACAAGGATGTGACCAGAGGCCTGATATACTACACTAAAGAGGTACAGGGGGTGCTTTCTGTGGGGGCATTATTTAGGCAAATACACTCAGACAGCATATGCAAACACACATGCAGCAGATATACACATACAACATATGTTTATATATATATGCATATATATGTATATAAATATGTATATGCACACACACACACATATATATATACATATATATATATATATATACATACACATACAGGTAGTCCCCGGGTAACCTACAACATAGGTTCTGTAGGTTTGTTCTTAAGTTGAATTTGTTTGTAAGTCGGAACTGTATATTTTATAATTGCAACCCCAGACACATTTTTTTAATTTTTTTGTGACGATTGGATTTTAAAAATATTGGGTTGTCATAAGATCCAGGATTAACAATAAAGCTTTGTTGCAGAGACCTTCGATAACTCTTATAGCTGATCATTGTAGGCTAGGGCTATAGTAATATAGTAGTATAGTGGTAAATTACCAACATTCAGAGGTCCGTTTGTAACTAGGGGTCCTCTGTAAGTCGGGTGTTCTTAAGTAGGGGACCGCCTGTATATATATATATATACATGTGTGTATATACAGTAAAATATAAATACATAAAACTCCTTGCTTTTCTGGTGTCCGGGTAGCAGCGCCGGCTCCTTGGGCGGGCAGGTTGGAGTTTGGTCAGCTATGTCGTTTGCCTTGGAGGAGGGCTGCACCGACTCTGCCATTGGGCTGGGGGAGGGGTGGACGGTTGTGACACCGATGGAGGGGTTTGGAATGTGTGGCTCTGCCCTATGTCACTCGGGGGGCAGGGCAGTGAACTGTGCCGTCGGCCAGAGTTGGAGGAGGCCCGAGGGGGGGTGTCTGTTCATGTCAGGTGGGGGGCAGGGCAAGCTTTCGGCCATTCAGGCAGTGTGCGCTTCAATTGGCAGGCACAGTTGTGGTGTTCAGGTGGGCCTGGGAGGATTTGTTATCGCCATCCGTCCCAGGCCCCTTTGTACCGCCAGGCCAAGTGGGCACGAAGGGCTTGAAGGGGTGTAACCAGCAGTGGAGTAGCCTGGCACAGGTTGTTCCTGCCCCACACCTGCGAAACTCGCTACATACATAGATGTATCCGGCAGTGGTGGAGGAGCAGTGAATGAAATATCGCTCTTGATGTTTTTATTCAATGACTGCAGAAATGTAAAATATTACTGGAAATAAATCTGTGTGGGAATGACCTATGTGGGTTATTTTGCCACCTACTCGATAAGACAAGGCATGGCAATTCTACGTTAAATGATAATGATACATGTCTTTCCTTCTATGGCATTAGTAGCGAAGTTGCTCTTTAGCTTTGATGAAGCATACAAAGCAATTGGCTTAATTTAAGAAATAGCAAAAAGAAAAAAATTAGTTTATTTATTGTGTTTCTTTAATCCCTCAATGTGAGAATTCACCTGCTGTAATGTGAGAGAAATAAATTTAATTTAAATTGAATAGAGTAGGAAAAAAAAAAACGGTAGCACTACAATTGTTCTGAAGGATAAGGAAAATCTCTCTGCATTTTTTTATATATCGCCACTCTGTGACTGTGTCTGGTATTGCAGTATGCCTTTGCATAGGTTTGAGCTGCAATACCAGACACAGCCCATGGTAAACAGTGGACATAGAAGAAAACAGCCAAATTTTATCTAACAGTTTTTAGGTTTGATCTGTTATAGACACAGTCAGGGGCGTAACTAGGAGAGGCTGGGCCCCATAGCAGATTTCTATACGGGGCCCCCCTTCCCCATAAAAAAGATACATATTAGGCGGCATTCACATGACGGTGTGTCTCCCGCTATAGCGTGGCAGCACATGTCTTGCGCGCGGAGAGGAGGAGAGATGATCGCAGCTTCACCCCCTCCCTCTCCATAGAGAATGGGCCAGCATGTCGTTCTTCGGCCATAGATTGTTCAGCTCTCATCTGTTTTGCGGCAACGGTTCAAACGTGAGTATCGTTGTGCTCACTGTACCGAGCCAGGCGTATAGAAAGCCTATGGGGAAAGTATAATCCACGCAGCAAATTGGAGCCAGATATAGTCCTCATGCGTTCCTATAATGTATCGTTATAACAGACATGGTTATACAATTACACACATAATAGCACTCCTATTTACGTACATGATATCTTATATACAACACATACATTTCTACACTCGTATCTTGCACCTGATCATACCAGTAGAACTTATACAACACACATTTGATGCAGTGATACACTGTACCATACACTCTGCATAACATACAGCAAATACCACACACATTCGTACATACAGCATAAGCCACACATACGGGAAAAACTACACACACCATTGCAGTATATAGAACATAACATGACATCCATATGACACGGCTATGCAAGAAAACAACCAATACATCATGTAGTGCATATTTAAATGTGCAACATATTATGCCTTATATAAATATTGCGTCTATAATACAGTAGAGCATATGTACACATATACACAGTATATTTCAAGGATATACAAACAGCACACAAAAGTAGAGTACGGGTGCAAGCTCATAGGACCAGGTCTTCAAGAATAAGTCACGAAAACAGGCAGCACTTCAAGACGTCCACTTTAGTGGAACAGATGTTCTTTCTTTTTCCATGTTTGAAAAAGCTCCTAGTGAGCGAAACTTCGCCGTACTTGTTTGTATTTTTGTATAAACGTGGAATAAAGAAGACATTTTTTAACCTAATGGCTGGAGTGTCGGCCTTATTTTGGTGATTATCACACAGTATATACACAGTTATAAATATCAGTATATAGATACACAATATATACCCAGTATATACACTCAATACATATACACATTATCCAGGCATATACAATAATCCACAGTATATACACATTTAACCATTATAACACAGTATATGACCGCATATCACACGTATAACATACACATATAGCACAAGTATATACCACTCGTATATACACATAATACACAGTATATACACATATACACAGTATATTACATATATACACAGTATTACACATATATACACAGATATAAGATAACAACACCAGGATATAACATATTCATATATACACAGTATATACCAGTTATACATTATACACAGTATATAACATTTATATCCACATATATACTACAGATATACATTATATCACAGTATATGCACAGTATATACATATAACGTCTACACAATACTACGTATATACACAGTATATAATATCACACAGTATATACATATATACACTACACACAGTATTAACATACATACACAGTATAACATAGATACACAGTATTACTACACTACACCAGTAATACACAGTATATACACTATATACATAGTGAATACACATATACACCACAATAAATCATATGGTTATAGTATATACTACCTTTTTCAGATGTTTGGGCTGTATGGGTGAAACCCGGCCGGGCTTCAGGCAGGGTGTTACTGGCGTGCGGTGTGGTGACGGATCGTGGCTGTTTGTCCGCAGGGAAGTGAGTGGTCGACGGGGGCTTGATGACGGCCGGGAGGGGGTCAACACACTTGGGGGGAAGTCGGGCGGGGCCTGTTCCGCGGCGTGCGGGGTGCCTTTGCTTGTTCTGGCCCTTGGGGGGGGGTATGTTTGGACTCGGCTTGTTCGACCGCGCACGGTGGGTTGTCCGGCGGGTGCTTGTACGTCGCCGGGGCGGGGGGTGTGTTAGTTTGGGGCGGTTGCTTGTTTGACCGCAGGATGGGGTTTTAGATTGGCGGTAAGTGGGGAGGAGGGGCATCCCTGCCAGCACGCAGGGGGATGGCCGGGGGCAGACAGTCTCTGTGCAGGGGGCGGACAGCTCACGAGGGGGCGGGCAGCTTCCGGAGGGGGTCATTTTAGGAATGGACACAGAGGTAGGGGCCCGGGGCACGATCCGGTAGGCAACGACCTGCAGGATACAGGAGTCCGTGCATCCCGGTGCCCTAACCGGGCCCCGTAGCAACCGCTACGGCTGCTATGGCGGTTGTTACGCCACTGTGTCCATTGGCGTAACAAACCGCATAGCAGCCCGTAGCGGTTGCTACGGGGCCCGGGATTGAGGGCCGGGATGCACGGAACTCCGTGTATCCCTGCAGTGTCGTTGCCTACCGGATCGTGCCCCCGGGCCACTACCTCTTGTCCATCCTAAACTGACCCCCTCCGGAGCTGCCCGCCCCCTCCGGAGCTCCTCCGCCCCTGCACAGAACTGCCTGCCCCCGCCATCCCCCTGCGTGTCTGGCAGGATGCCCCTCCTCCCCACTCTACCGCCAATCTAAAACCCCATCTGCGGTCAAAACAACCGCCCGCACTAACACACCCCCCGCCACCGGCGAACGTCACCAAGCACCCCCCCCCCCGAGACAACCCCATGACCGGCTGTCGAACAAGCTGCACGTCCCAACTACCCTCCCCCCCAGGGCCGAACACGCAAGCCCCCCCGCCGGGAACAGGCACCCGCCCGACCCCCCAGAGTGTGTGACCCCCTCCGGCCGATCAAGCCCCCGTCCGAACCCCACTCCTTCCCTGCGGACAAACAAGCACTGATCCGACCCCACCCTACACGCCCAGAACACCTGCCTGAAGCACGGCCGGGGTTCACCCTACAGCCCCAAAACATCTGAAAAGGTAAGTATATACTATATACATATGTATTTATCTGTGTGTATATGTGATTACTAGTATATGTGTATATACTTGTATATTGCTGTATGTATGTATATAACTGTGGTTAATATGTTCTAACTGTGTATGTATAATCTGTATCGTAATATGTATATCTGTTGTATATGTGTATTTGTTATACTGTGTATATATGTATATATGTATATACTGTGTATATACTGTGAATATATATGTATATACTGTGATATACTGTGTATATATGTATACTGTGTATATTATAGTATATACTGTGTATATACTGTGTATATATTATATACTGTGTATATACTGTATATATGTAATATAGTGTATATACTGTTGATATACTTGTGTATATATATGTGATAAACTGTGTATATAGTGTATATAGACTGTGTTAATGTGTATTAGTAACTGTGTATGATACTGTGTATTTGTTTGTATATACTGTGTATATATGTAGTATACTGTGTATAGGTGTATATACTGGTTATATGTTAATTGTTTATATACTGTGTATATATTGTATATACTGTGTATATACTGTGTATATATTGTGTATATATGTATATACTGTATATATAACTGTGTATATACTGTATAATCACCAAAATAGGCAGCACTCCAGCATTAGGTGAAAAAATGTTCTTCTTATTCCACGTTTAAAAAAATACAACAAAGTACGGCGAAGTTCGGCTCACTAGGAGCCTTTTCAAACATGGAATAAAGAAGAACATCTTTTTCACCTAAAGCTGGACGTCTTGAATGCTGCCTGTTTTCGTGATTAATATATGAAGGACCTGGTCCCTATTGAGCTTGCACCCGCTACTCTCTACTTTGTGTGCTGTTTGTATATTCCTGAATATATACTGTGTATATGTGTACATAGCATCTACTGTATTTATAGACGCACATATTTATATAAGCATATATAGTGCACATTTAAATATATGCACATACATGATGTAGTTGTGTTTTGCATATGCTGTGTATTGGTAGCATGTATATGTTCTATATACTGAATGTGTGTGTATTTCCCGTATGTGTGTGCTTATGCTGTATGTACTGAATGTGTGTGTATTTGCTGTATGTATATGCAGAAGTGTATGGTACAGTGTATACTGCATAAATGTGTGTGTATAAGTGTATACTTGTATGTATACACGGTGCAAGTATACGAGTGTAGAAAGTATGTGTTTGTATATAAGTATATAATGTACGTAAATAGGAGTGTATTAATGTGTGTAATTGTATAAACATGTCTGTATAAAGATACATTCATAGGAACGCATGAGGGACGTATATCTGGCTGCAAATTTGCTGCTGGATATACTTTCCCCATAGGCTTCTATACGCCTGGGCTCGGTACAGTGAGCACAACGAGTACTCACTGTTTCGAGCCGTGGCCGCAAAAGAGAGAGAGCCTGAACAATCTATGGCCGTAAGAACGACCATGCGGCTCCATTCTCTATGGAGAGGGGAGGGGTGAGCTGCGATCATCTCTCCTCCTCTCCAGCGCGCCAGACATGTGCCTGCCACGCTATAGCCGGGCGGACACACGTTTATGTGAATGCAGCCTAAATATGTATATTTTTTTATGGGGAAGGGGGGCCCCGTATAGAAATCTGCTATGGGGCCCAGCCTCTCCTAGTTACGCCCCTGTATAGACAAGATCCCTTGGACTAAGATTTGCCACAGACGGAGAGATTTTATATTGACTGGGGACTATTGGAACATCTCACATACTGTTGCCCATGAAATCTCAGCTTTCATTTTTTTTAAAAATGGAACTATATATCCTATTAGATGATATTTCCATTATAAAGTAGAGACCCCACTCTAAATGTCCATTTTATGGACAATAAAGCAGTGATGGTGAACCTATTTTATGCGTGCCAGCGAGGGTGTGCTCACCAAACCTTGTCTAGGACTTGTCAGATGGTTTATGGTTTAGTGCCAAATAACAGGTGTTAGTGGTCACATAAATACTTCCCTCGGTCTGGAGCTCTTGCCGCCTGCGTGATGCTGCCAGTGAAGCCACAACCACCTGGCTTTAAGCTATGCGTCTGGGATACAGCATTCTGATGCACTTTGCTGGCTCCACTGGAAGCATTGCTGAGGTGACGAGAGATCCAGCTCCAGGGAAGTACATATGTGGCTTCAGACAGTGGCGATACAGGGCGATTTGGTCCCACATATATCTGCCTAGCTCCCTTTAACTGTGCTGTATACTTCATACCACCTCCACCCCACAACACCCACTTTGCCTCACAGACCCCCTGCCAAATTGGATTCCCCAATCCTTCACTGTGCCACTGTGTCCAGTGGCGTAACAACCGCCATAGGCGACCTAGCTGTTCTACGGGCCCGGGAGGTTAAGGGGGCCCCGGGAGTGCACGGACTCCGTGTATCCCTGCAGTGTCGTTGCCTACCGGATCGTGCCCCCGGCCCCTACCTCTGTCCATTCTAAACTGACCCCCTCCGGAAGCTGCCCCGCCCCTCCGTGAGCTCCTCCGCCCCCTGCACAGGAGACTGTCTGCCCCGGCAATCCCCCTGCGTGCTGGCAGGGATCCCCTCCGCCCCACTCTCCCACTCTACCGCCCACTCTAAAACCCCATCCTGCGGTCAAACAACGCAACACCCCACTAAACAACCCCCGCCCCGGCGGACGTACAAGCACCCGCCCGAACAACCCCCGTGCGCGGTCCAACAAGCGCACGTCCAATACCCCTCCCCCCTCCCACGGGCCGAAACAGCAAAGGCCCCCCGGCCGCGGAACAGGCACCCGCCCGACTCCCCCAGTGTGTGACCCCCTCCGGCCGATCAAGCCCCCGTCCGAACCCCACTCCTTCCCTGCGGACAAACAAGCACTGATCCGATCACCCACCTACACGCCAGAACACCTGCCTGAACCACGGCCGGTGTTTCACCCATACAGCCCAAAACATCTGAAAAGGTAAGTCTATACTATATACATATGTATTATCTGTGTGGATATGGTATATACTATGTATATGTGTATATACTGTGTATGTATACTGTGTATGTAATGTATTACTGTGTATATTGTTAATATGTTATACTGTGTATATACTGTGTATATATGTATATTACTGGTGGTATATACTGTGTATATATGTAATCCTGTGCATATACTGTGTATAATATGTATATACGTGTATATATGTTATACTGTGTATATACTGTTTATATATGTCTTACTGTGGTATATACTTGTATATATGTCTATACTGTAATAGACTGTGTATATACTGTGTATATAGGTTACTAATGTATATTACTGTGTATATGTGATATACTTGTATATGTGTATATACGTGGTGTATATACGTGTATACTGTGTATATATACTTGTATATATGTATATACTGTAGATGTGTAATATCCTGTGTATATACTGTGTAGATGTGTATATACTGTTTATTATGTATATACTGTGTAATATACTGTGTATCTTGTGTATATATTATACGGTGTTTATGTATCTACTTGTGTATATACTGTGTATATATCCACCAAAATATGACCAGCACTCCAGCATTAGGGTGAAAAAAATGTTCGTTCTTTATTCCACGTTTAAAAATAACAACAAAGACGGCGAAGTTTCGGCTCACTAGTGAGCCTTTTTCAAACATTGAATAGAAGAACCATTTTTTCACCTAAGCTGGACGTCTTGAATGGCTGCCTTTTTTCGTGATTTTAATATTGACGATCCTGGTCCTTATGAATTTGCACCCCACTCTCTATTTTGTGTGCTGTTGTATAATTCCTGAATATAACTGTTGTATATGTGTACATATGCATCTACTGTATTTATAGCCGCACCATTTATATAAGCATATCATAATGTGCCATTTAAATATATGTTTTTTTAACATACATATGTATGTGTGTTTTGCAATGCTGTGTATTGATGCAGTAGTATGTTCTATCTATCTGAATGTTGTGTATTCCCGTACTGTGGGGCTAGCTGTATGTTACTGAATGTGTGTGAATTTGCTGCTAGTATATGCACGAGTGTATGTACAGTGTATACTGCATAAATGTGTGTGTATAAGTGTATACTTGTATGTTATACAGGTGCAAGTATACGAGTGAGAAAGAATGTGGTTTTATACGTAGATAACATGTACGTAATAGCGAAGTGATTAATGTGTGTAATTTATAAACATGTCTGTATAAAGATACATTCATAGAACGAATGAGGACGTATATCTGGCTGCAAATTGCGTGGATTACTTTCCCCCATAGGCTTTATACCGTCCTTGCTCGTACAGTGAGTACAACGAGTAACTCACTGTTTCGAGACCGGGCCGCCAAAACGAGAGCAGGCCTGAACAATCTATGGCCGTAAAACGACCAGGCGGCTCCATCTCTATGGAGAGGGAGGGGTGAGAGCTGCGATATACTCTCCTCCACTCCAGCCGCCGACATGTGCCTGCCACGGCTAATAGCTCGGTCGGGAACACACGTTTCTGTGAAATGCGCCTAAATATTGTATATTTTTTTTGGGAGGGGGGCCCCGTCAGTAAATCGTATTGTTTTCTTCTATTGAGGGCCCAGCCTCTCCTATTACGCACCTGTATAGACAAGATCCCTTGGACTAAGATTTGCCACAGACGTAGAGATTTTATATTGACTGGGGACTATTGGAACATCTCACATACTGTTGCCCATGAAATCTCAGCTTTAATTTTTTTTTAAAAAGGGAACTATATATCCTATCAGATGATATTTCCATTATAAAGTAGAGACCCCACTCTAAATGTCCATTTTATGGACAATAAAGCAGTGATGGTGAACCTATTGTATGCGTGCCAGCGAGGGTGTGCTCACCAAACCTTGTCTAGGACTTGTCAGATGGTTTATGGTTTAGTGCCAAATAACAGGTGTTAGTGGTCACATAAATACTTCCCTCGGTCTGGAGCTCTTGCCGCCTGCGTGATGCTGCCAGTGAAGCCACAACACCTTGGCTTTATAGCGCATGCGCTGTGGATACAGCATTCTGATGCACTTTGCTGGCTCCACTGGAAGCATTGCTGAGGTGACGAGAGATCCAGCTCCAGGGAAGTACATATGTGGCTTCAGACAGTGGCGATACAGGGGATTGGTCCCACAAATATCTGCCTACTCCCTTTAAAACTGTGCGTGTATCTTCATACACCTCCACCCACAACACCCACTTTGCTCACAGACCCCCTGGGGACCCCACGCCACATTGGATTCCCCAATCCTTCACTGTGCCCCTGCTACTTTTTATTTACCACATGTGACGTAGGCCTCATGTAGATGGTGGTAATATTCCTCACTGTATGGAGGTAATATTACAGTATTACAGTAATATCACATTATGGCGGTAATATTAATCACCATATGGAAGTAATATTCCTTTCTGTATGGCGGTAATATTTATCATTTTATGGAGTAATATTCCTCATTGTATAGCGGTAATATTTATCACTGTGTTGCGTAATATTTCTCACTGTATGGTGGTAATATTTCTCACTGTATGGTAGTAATATTTATCGTTTTATGGGGTTAATATTCCTCATTGTATAGCATTAATATTTATCACAGCATGGTGGTAATATTTATCACTGTGTGGAGGTAATATTTTTCTCTGTAAGGCAGTAATATATATCACTGTATGGTGGTAATATTCCTCACTGTATGGCAGTAATATCACTTTATGGTGGTATCATTCCACATTATGTAGCGGTAATATTTATCACTGTATGGAAGTAATATTAATGACTAACGATATATTTGCTCCTGGTATAGTGATATTATTGATAATATTTTATAGTGCTCTGTGTTTATTATCAGTATGATGGTATTTATGTCGTTGTAGTGGTGGTGTTCATGATGTGGCATTAATATTTGCCCATTGCATATTGGTATTGTTGGTACTATTGGGGTAAATTCCCATGTTGGCACTTTGCGATAGATACATTGGGGCACATTTACTTACCCGGTCCAGTCGCGATCCCGCGGTGTGTTGTCTGGCGAGGATTCGGTTCTGACGGGATTCACTAAGGTCGTGTGCCTGATATCCAGCAGGTGTCGCTGCTGTGCTGCGGTCCACCGGAGTTCACCTTCTTCTTCCTGGTGCGTGTAAGTGCTGATCTTGCGACACATTTCGTTTTTTAAATTCCACTGTTTTTCTGAATCCGTGGGGTTGTCTGACGGCCACGCCGCCGATTTCCATCGCATGAAAGCCGGCGCCGATGCGCCACAATCCGATCGCGTGCGCCAAAAACACGGGGAAATTCGGCGGAAATTGGAAATATTCGGGAAATTCCGACGGAATCGCGGCTGCAGGACCCTTAGTAAATGAGCCCCATTGGCTTTGGTTTGCAGCTTGGGAACTTGGTCTGTAAAAGGTCCGTCATCACTGGAATAGAGGCTCATTGTAAGAAATGCGGCCCATTTTGACATGATGTGAAATACATAAACTCATCTTTGCATCATGTGAATATGACTGTATATTTCAGAAAGCAACTTAAGCTGTAAGAATAAGAAAGCAAGGAAAATATGCTGGCAACATTAATGCACACGTTTTCTCCCTGGGATTGAAGTCTCCAGTGTGCAGACTTGGCATGGCCATTGTTTTTGATCATTTTTCCTATTCCCATGGACACCATCCGACAAAGATGACACTGAATTGTGCGGGCCGAGTGCTGGAGCTGAAACCCCCTTGAGCATCATCAGACATCAGTGTCATGTGGGTTCGGCCCTTGTCAATCCAGCTTTCCTGGGAGGGGATCTTAAGCCACTGCAAGATGGTGCGGCACATCATCAGATCATTTCAACAGTGCTTACGGCCTCGTAAATTCCTCTTATTGCTCATCTGCCAGCATAAATAAGTCCCTTTGATAGTTAGTAAAAGATGTTACGGCACTCTAGGGTATGAGGAGGGACACGGGCACTGTCATTTTTTTCGCCAGCCCTGGCACCCTGGTGCCTGCAATCTTTCTGAAGATTCAGGGCACGCGTACTTCATTACGATTTGGGCACCAGGGATTTGTTTTTTTTTTTATTTTTTTATTTTTTTTTTTGCAAGATTAATGAGCGCCACAGAAATTCTCCTGCGCATCTCGATAATTAAGTCTTTGTTTATCAAAAAACAAGTTATATTAGGAGCAGAAAATTCGCAGTAATTATTCATAATCCTAACAATTCAAGTGTAGCTACCTCATTTGCCTGTGTAATTCTGCTTTTTAATTTCTTGCATATATTTGCATATTAATTTTGCCCGTCGGCTGCAGCAGGCTTTGACAGTTACTGTGTGATGCTCCTCGCAAGGGTGAGGCTCAGTTGGGTGGCATTTCGACTGGGTGCAATGATAAATTATGAATTTTTTTATTTGCTGCATAACGAATTAACTCTTCCTGAGCTAAATATGTGATAAATTTAAGGGCTGCTTCTCCATTTTTTTTCTTTACTAACCCTTTCTCAGGTGTCGCATCTGTCTGGTTCAAAGATGGTTAAATAAAAAAAAATCTGCAAATAGAAGAGACTCAATTTTCATCTCTTCAGAATAAATGGGGTTTGGCAGACATCAATCATAAATTCGAGACAGCGGACTGAGAGGTCACTTTATCCATTGACCACTCCTCAACCCAGAGGGCAGGCAGAGATGAAAGCAGGCGCGCTCGGAAGCGTTTTGCTAACATGCACACGATACAACAAAGCTTCTCTAACAGGAGAATACATTTAAGATTGGCAATACATATGCCAAGTGCATATTCAAAAGCCATATAGGCAAAAAAATGAAATGTCAAAGGAAGGAAAGAATTAAAAGCCTTAAGGCCCCGTCAGATTACTACTTTAAGTAGGTAGTTTTTAGCAGGAATGAAAGAAAAAAAATGTATTATGAATAGTGAATTACACAAGGTTCCCAAATCTGAGTGCAACAGAGAATATAAAATGTATCCATTGTATCATTTATCTACTATCTATGTTATATGAATATATATATATATATATATATATATATATAGCACCTGATAGCAGCTGCTATGGGGCCCGAAGTGTGGGGGTCTGGCACCCGACCTGCCACATTAACAGCAGAATATGTATAGAACAGTGCACATCTTCCACAGTATGGACTGCAGGAATAGAATTTTTACATCTTGCCATCTACTTTCCCCATGTGGTCAGCGTCAGGTGTAGTTTTCCTTATGTCATCCTGAAAAACGTTGCATATTCTCCCAGAATCCCCCTAATGGAGGATCCATGGCTGGAAGACTCTATACACCTACATAGTGGTCTTAATTGGCACAGTCTCCGTAAGGAGAACTCTTACTTCCCGACCCTAGTCACAAGCCTCTCACCCAGCCAAACCAGTCCCCTACGCTGTATTGAGGAGACCCAATCAGGTTGAAACAACACTGTCTAGAGTTGGGAGTTTGTTCCTTCTGGAATAGATATACTGGTTTGGTTTTAATCCCGCATCATGTCATAAGGCCTCTTGTAGGTCATGCTTGGTGTCAAGGGAGCTGCCTTACAAGGTAGCTAAAAGAGGCTTGGTTTAGTTATCCCATCCTGGAAAACTTTGCATATTTTCCCAGAATCCTCCTAGTGAAGTGTGCATGGCTATAAGACTCCACATGCCTACATGGTGGCCTTAATTGGCATTCTTCATAAGGAGAGTGTATACATGTACAGATGTGTATATACTGCATGTGTATGTATGTTGTATTTCTGTATATGGTACTGTATGTATGCATATACTGTATGTGTGTATATATATTGTATGTATATATTGTATGTATGTTTGTCAGCCCTGTCCAGCAAGGGTTACCAGAGAGATGGAGGACCAATCCAGTCAGCTGCTGTGGGTGGCGTCCAGGAACTTTATATATCTGCCCATTTCCATTACACCTTGCTGGTTCTAATAGTCTCCTTATTCCTTTCCCTTGCTGCTTGTTATTAGTTTCCTATTCTGTGTATCTGACCTCTGCTACGTCTACTCGACCTCTCTAGTAATTCTAATCTGTGCATCGCCTCCATCTAGGTTTTGACCCAATTTTGTTCGAATCCGCTTGTTTGCCTATATCCGTGTTCTTGTATATTTGCTGGCATGCCTTTGGCTTCATCTTACCAGTCCACTCCACCATTCAGCAGCAGCCAGCATATCCTATCCCTATCCTTTTGCAGTGTCTCTCAGGGTCTGTAAGCAGGTTCCTGAAGTGGGTTCACTTTTATCAGGGCAATATGTCTTCTTTAGGCAGGTTTGTAGCCTGCAGGGAAATCTTAGGGTTAGTTCTCCATCGCTTACACAGTCTTACAGCTTTTGCCAAGTCTGGTTGTGGTTGCACTGAAGCTGGACAGGTTCCTGACAGGCTCCCATCCATTTACTCATTTTCTTATACATTATTGTTCTTTTAAGTGTAAACTACAATCCCAGATACAGACCATAGAAAAGAGTAGTCTTTTTTGTGCCCCTATGGTGGTTAAAAGGTGTGAAGTAGTATGTAGGCTCTAGGAAGATTCCTGGACATATATAGGGCTTGTAATATTTACAGTGGGGCCATGGAACCATTACTAGTTGACACAGTAGGCAATTAGTATACCCTGTTCCCATATCAACAAGTGTAGTGCACATGTATTTATGGGTAAATCTTTTTATTGAAAGTACTATGAATAAAAGTGTACAACATGTACAGTATTCACACGTAGATGGTCAATACAATGCGGATAAAACAGTATTTCACAGGAAATGATATGTCACAAGAGCATAAACACGGGCATATCTTAACAGTTGCAGTACCATTGCAAGAGTGAGCTGTGACATCAATAAAAACAGAACACATGGTAAAGATTGGGGGAGTTGACAAAGACAAAGGGTCACACAGAAGGGGAACACAAAAGGGGTATAGGAGGGGGGAGGGGCTAGGTAATGTCAGTTAGTGCACATGTATTTAGATCACTTTGGACCCATGAAACTCAGAGGTATCTGCCCAGGAATGTCTGGTATATATGTCTGCCTAACTTGAGACAATGAAGGTGGATTGTTGGTTTTTCATTCAGAGGTCCTTATGGTTTGGATATTGAGTGCATCAACCAATGGAAAGGATTAAAGGAAACCACCCTTTAGGTTTTGCATACCTTCTATGATATGCCAAATGATCGCTATCATGGTCCTTGTGGGATTTGCTACACCCTTGAGTGTAGGACATGTGAAAAGAAGGTCATAGGTAATCTCTTTGGACCCCTCTCCCCTTCAGGGGCTGCATAGCAACTCCATAGCCCCCCCCAATGACACATGCCCTTGCCATCAGCCTAATCGGGGCAATAAAAACAAATTCCAATGAAAAGCCTTTTTTGTTTTATCCTTTTCCAAGAAACAGAAAAACTCTGATCAGACCAGCAATGGAGACAGCAAGAGGCGACAACACTCAGACACATTCTCATACATAAGGCACAGATTTGCATGTAACATCCACAAGGGCCGATGCACGGAGCCATCATCTCCGGGCCCGAGTGGCTGTGCTTGAGTAGCATTTCCCCGGAGGCCACTGAGGATACTGTAACTCTGTTTTCAGGATTGAAGCAATCAGTGATAAGAATCTAAAGAAGGCAGCGAGCGTCGAGCAGGAGCAGAAAATGTTGCTGCTTTTCTTAACTTTATGTAAATTCGTCTGTTGCTTTGATCAGATAGAATATTTCCCCTCCAGCTCAGTGAACTGATATGGTCGCTATCATTTTATTGTTCAAAAAAAATGAAAAAAGTAAAAACAGAGCCGTGTGCAGGAAGATATTCTGTTCTTGTTGTCCTTAAAGGGGAATGTAATACAACAAAAATGCAAAATAATACGGGGGAGGTGGGACTGTGACTTTATAACCAACTGCATAATGGGAAATTAAAGATCCAATATATGGACCTAGGGATTA
This sequence comes from Engystomops pustulosus, assembly GCA_019512145.1. Lineage (NCBI taxonomy): Eukaryota > Metazoa > Chordata > Amphibia > Anura > Leptodactylidae > Engystomops > Engystomops pustulosus. Next base: position 47,987,197 of record CM033647.1, on the reverse strand, counting down.
TTCAATAACTATATGAGGATGGCTACACACATGAATTCAGATTGAAAACCTTGGTCCTAATAATGCTGCACCTATCGATAGGTTGTGTATGGTATTGCAGCTCAGTCCAATTCATCTTCAACACAACTTCTGAAATAGAGAACCAGTACCATAAGATCTGTTGGCTTTTATCAGCCAAGTGAATAGCCATAATTGACAAGTTGTTGTCAATGGTAACTGTTCCAGCAACTGTTCCAGATAATACCAACCAGTGTTAATAGAAACAGAAGTACCAGTTTTTTATATCTATAAATGCGCGCCAGCTCTTTCAGATTTAAAGGGCCAGCGTCCACTTGATTGTATCTTGTTAATCCGACTCGCCCTTATAATCCGGCACCTCCCTTCATTCCACGCCGGATCTTCTCCTAGGATCCCCTATGGTTTCCATACCAGGCTTCCCTATGCCGTTCCTGAGGAGAAAGCAATCCTGCGTTCCTACGCTTCCTTCCCACCGCGGGACTAGTCACGCCTGCGGAACAACCTGGTGGCACCCTGCCGCAGCAAGTCTATCCTGCTTTGCAGCAGGCTTTGCCAAAGACCAGGTGCCACTTAGGCTCCGGTCCCAGGTTGGGGCTAGCATCAACTTCTGTGGTGGTCCAGAGGGTCCACAAACTCCTGGCTACTCTCCCAACAGTAGCCTTTAACCCTGCATTCCTGCCACCTGTGTTGTTTCTGGTCCTGTTGACCTGGAAGAGGTGAGCACCAGTTGGCACATTCACAATGCTGTGTGCCTAATAGTAGGCCATGGGGTCATGACCCAGTTGCTATTAGTGTTGGTTTTATCTTGGGCCTGAAGATGAAAAAAATTTGAGGGAAATTACTGATTTCAGAAATTAAAAGTTATTTGTTGGACAAATAAGAAAGCTTTATAGTTTAACATTAAAATTTCCTTATCAATTCATTTTAGTTTTCTGCTGCCTGTCATTTGGTAGGAAATATGCCGATGGTCATATGATGTCATACAGGGGTAGGCCTTGCTCTCTTATGTGCACCCATGGCTCTATTATACGATTTCGACCCTTGGAAAAGTGAAAAAACATGATTAGCAGAAAACAGAGACATTGACAATGCAGAAAACTGATTTAGAAAGAATACTAGAAAATTGTCATCTGAGAGGTGATACCATTTACTTGCTGTAAACTGAATACTTCTTGAACATGAGCATGAAACCATAGTTATAATAGGAGTGCTATATGAACTAAAGTGTTCCACATAAATACTGTATCCCTGTTTATGGAAATTATGTGACTTTAAACTGGTGAATAGAGACCTAGCTGCTGTGACTCACTCTTCCCCCTCCCCTCTACAGACAACTTCTATGTAATCACACACCTCAGTGAAGTTCTGGGTGTCTTGCTACTTAGATCGAAAATTGTTGAGAGAAAATTGTGTGAAGAAGATTAGGAAGGAAGAATGGAGCATGATAATAGTCAATGAGCAGCATGATGGCTCAGTGGTTAGCACTATCCAGATCAACATCTGCAAAGTGTGTGGGTTTCCTCCCACACTCCGAAATATACTGGTAGGTTGATTAGATTGTGACCCCCATGGCAACAAGGACTGATTTGGCAAGCTCTGTCTAGCGCTGCAGAAACTATCTGCGCTATATAAATAAAGGAAGAAAAAATAATGGGGCACATTCCTCTCATCAATTAAGGGGGTTGGCTACTTTACCTCATGTTTTTTTTGTAATGTGTGTGTAAGTGTGGGGGGCAGGATCTTAAAGGGAACCTGTCACCAGAGGGAGGGCTATTTTTCACTGGTGACAGGTTCCCATAGACACTGTAATGTAGAGTACAGACATACTTTTATAATAGCTATGTGTGAATGGGTTCAAGAAAAGAGAGCTCTTAAACTTTACCTGGTTTTACCTTCAAGTTCTAGGGGTGTTGCATTTCAAAAACGGGCATCTCCTCACTATCATATGTAATTCACTCGGTGCCCTGCTCATCAGTATGCCAACCACATTCTGCTACTTCATCCCTCCTGATGTCAGCTTACCGCACAAATATAGCCTGCGCTTGCGCAATGAGCCTTCTACCTCTGTCCTGCGCAGTAGTAACACAGTGTAGGGAGGCGGCTCACATGCAGTGAGCAGCGAGGCATGGTGACCCGCTGCATGATAGAGGAAGAAGGTTCACCGTGTAAGCAAAGGCTTTGCTTGTGCGGTAAACCAACATTAGGAGCATTACCAACATTAGATGGTTATTACTTTGCAGCAATTTAACTAATCAAAGTGATTTTTAGAAAAATTTTTCTCCACATGTCGTACTTCACATTAGTGGTAATTTCTCGGCTGATAAGTTTTGTGTTTATTAATAAAACAAAGGGCCACATTTATCACTCGTTTTTTCTGTTGTTTTTTGGGTTTCCTCCGGGTTCTCCACTTTCCTCCCACACTCCAAAATATACTGGTAGGTTGATTAGATTGTGACCCCCATGGCAACAAGGACTGATTTGTCAAACTCTGTATAGCGCTGCAGAAACTATCTGCGCTATATAAATAAAGGAAGAAAAAATAATGGGGCACATTCCTCTCATCAATTAAGGGGGTTGGCTACTTTACCTCATGTTTTTTTTGTAATGTGTGTGTAAGTGTGGGGGGCAGGATCTTAAAGGGAACCTGTCACCAGAGGGAGGGCTATTTTTCACTGGTGACAGGTTCCCATAGACACTGTAATGTAGAGTACAGACATACTTTTATAATAGCTATGTGTGGATGGGTTCAAGAAAAGAGAGCTCTTAAACTTTACCTGGTTTTACCTTCAAGTTCTAGGGGTGTTGCATTTAAAAAACGGGCATCTCCTCACTATCATATGTAATTCACTCGGTGCCCCGCTCATCAGTATGCCAACCACATTCTGCTACTTCATCCCTCCTGATGTCGGCTTACCGCACAAATATAGCCTGCGCTTGCGCAATGAGCCTTCTACCTCTGTCATGCGCAGTAGTAACACAGTGTAGGGAGGCGGCTCACATGCAGTGAGCAGCGAGGCATGGTGACCCGCTGCATGATAGAGGAAGAAGGTTCACCGTGTAAGCAAAGGCTTTGCTTGTGCGGTAAACCAACATTAGGAGCATTACCAACATTAGATGGTTATTACTTTGCAGCAATTTAACTAATCAAAGTGATTTTTAGAAAAATTTTTCTCCACATGTCGTACTTCACATTAGTGGTAATTTCTCGGCTGATAAGTTTTGTGTTTATTAATAAAACAAAGGGCCACATTTATCACTCGTTTTTTCTGTTGTTTTTGCGCCTTTTCATTCAGGCGCACCGTTTTTTGCGCCATTTTTGCGATTAAACGCCAAACTAGCCGCGGAGCTAAAATAAGCAGCTTTCCCTCATCTATCTTACCAATCCAGATGTTTTGCTGCACCTAATGATATTCATCACTTGCAACGTTTTCATTTAGGCGCAAAAACGGGCGCAAAAACACTCCAGCCCGAAGGTGGCGTTAACTGAGAAGAAAGCACTGAGCCCCTTTGCAGAAGAGCTAATTTCTAGCAGCAGAGCTCAGCCAGACACTGGAACATATAATAGATACATTAGATACACTGCAGACAGGAGCTGCAGACTCTATTTACAGTTCATCACCTTCTATTTACAAAACATTCTGCAAAACGCTGAGCTCACAGCAAGAGAGAAGAGAAGTTTGCACAAGTTTGCAGAATGTTGCAGATACTACGTACAAGTGTCCCCCATGTAATTCTGCACAGTATCACCAGTGTGTCTGAGGGGGATACTGTGCAGAATTACAGGGGTGCAGCAGGAGACCAGCACTGGGGGATCCCCTCCAGTAGAAGCCACTGCTGAGGAGGTCACTGAGTGCTGGGTGTCACACACCTGGGTGCTGCTGTGAGTGTTATCTTCATTCTGGGCTGTGGGAGAAGCAGAGAGGAGCTTGTAGCAGGATCACATGTAAGTGCCCGAATCTAACATTGCGCCTAAACTGCGCCAAAATTGCGCCTAAACTGTGTTAAAGTAAAGTGATTAATAAGAGGCAGAAAATATACTTATCACAGATGGTTGTAGCTTGTGATAATTCTGGCAAAACAGTGCGCCAGAATTTAGGCGCAACTACTACACTTATGCGCACAAAAGTGATAAATGTGGCCATAATGTGAAAAATGACGAATTTTTTGAAATTTTCGCCATTTTCAGAATTTGAAATTATTTAATTTTCGGACAGTTTTACCACCCAAATTAGTTACTCAGTAACATTTCCCATATGTCTGCTTTATGTTTTCATAATTTTTTAAATGTTTGAATATTTTATTTTGATGTCACTCGGCTTACAAATCGAACATCGGTTTTCCGTGTGTTCAAGGAGATTTCAGAATTGACTTTTTTGGGAATCATTATTGTTTGTAGTGGGATTTGACCACGGTGAGGAGCTTACCTGGCATCAGCTTCTTGCGCTCCATGTAGTAACAGAACGTCAAGGAGCGCTAAGAGGTTAAGCCAAAACCAGCAGTGGAATAGGTACAAATCTTTCCATTAAACCTTATCCCTGTGTGCCCAATTTCATACAATGAGTGTTTGATCAGTATTCGAAAGGAAAAAGAGCAAATAAAAAGACAAAGTAATTTGGAAAGATTTGCATCTCTTCCATGATTATCATCCCCCTTAAACATGTATGCGCTCAGTCCATGAAAACAGAGCAGTCTATGGGAGTCCTCGCATCATAGATTGAATAAGTGACATATGAACTGGCCGTAGATTTCTACTGGGTGAAGGAGGTCTTTCTTCTTAATGTGCAGGTGACAACCTATAAAGGTAGCACAAGGTGGCGCCAAAAATGATGCCTCATTTTTAGCTAGTAGGATTCCAATTCCATCATTTGCAACTTTGGTAGGAACCATAGCTTGACTGTTACACCAGAAATTGCTGCTTTTCATTCGATTTGTAGTTTCCACACGTTTAATTATTTCACTTGACAGATGACAAACCTCTCTCTCACCTGCAGCAGCCCCGGTAATACTAAGATGTACTCTCCCAGCATGTTCCTTGGCAGCGTCACAGTTAAGATCTTCTAAGACAATACGGTAAGGTGGTTATAGAAGAGAGAAGCCATCTGACATGATAAATAATGCAGTATAATTCACACTTCAACAATCTAATGTTCCTTCTGTTAGGAGACCTGGAAAACATTTCTACATTCACAGGTAATTACAGGTGCTAATCCCCAGTGAGTTAATGGTTAAAATTTAATTCTTTGAAGGTTTGCGGATCTGTCCTGTCACCGATGAAAACTTGTCACCTCTTGCTTGTCTTGTAGTCTGAGAGTGCTAAAGTTTTGCATTCAGTGACCTATATTGCAGAAGTAGAAATGTTGTTTTCATAGTATAGTGAAAAGATATTGACCCCATCCTGGCAACACCTTAAATGAAAATTATATTGTGATTCAGATGCCAATGCATTCCAGTGCCAATGGGGCAGATTTTCTTACCCGTCCGAATCGTAATCCCCGATCCGGACTGTCCGACGATGATGCACTTTGCCGCAATCCATGTAGATCGTGCTCAGGTCCGCCAGAGTTCACCTTCTTCTTCCTGGTGCATGTAAGTGCATGTCTTGCGACACAATTTAAAAGTTAAATCCCGGGCTTAGTCCGAATCAGTCAGATTTTCCGACGGCCCGCCCCCACCCCCCCTATTAGTGTTGCATGAAAGCTGGCGCGATGCGGCAAAATCTAATCATGTGCACTAATAACTCCTTTTAAATGTCTGACAAAAGTGCGGACCGCAGGGCCCGTAGTAATTGGGCCCCAATATGTTTGTCACCCGGCTGACCACAGAGTTGAGATGGTATAGTGAAAGTCCCTTCTAATATGTATTTTCTTATACTGCTTTGCTTGGTGTCATTCTTTCTCAATTTTCAAGAATTATTTGTGAGCCAGAAAACTCAGGATGGAAAGGACTATTGTTTGCCTCCAGATAGGAGAGAGTAGAGAATTGTGCCGTGCTTACAATATGCATTGTATTCCATAGCTGCATTCACTATTCTGATGCTGGAGTCACTGGGAGACATTTATCAGGGCTTGTACATCAGTTTTCTGGCATACAAGCCCTGAATTAATCGCAATTCAATTCCAGAAATCGCCTATAGGCCCCTCTTTACGCCACATACTCGCCCGGTGTGAAGGGGGTGTGCATGGCAGGGAATCCCTAGTTACATCCTGTATTATACTCCAGAACTGCAATCACTATTCTGCTGCTGGAGTCACTATCTACATCTGTTGCATTACTTACCCTGTACTGATCTTGAATTACAACTAGCAATAATAATAATAATTACTACAGAGCTGTACTTATTATTCTGCTGTTGCAGTCACCATGTACATACATTACTTATTCTGTACTTATCCTGAATTACATCTATTGTTATGCTCCAGAGCTGCACCCATTATTCTGCTGATGGAGTCAATGTATATACAGTAGTTATCCTTTACTGACCTTAAGTTACATATTGTGTTATGCTCCAGAGCTGCACTCACTTTTCTGCTGATAGAGTCACTGTGTACTTACATGACTTATCCTGTACTGACCTTGAGTGACATATTGTGTTATGTGCAAGAGCTGCACTTACTATTCTACTGTTTGAGACAGTATGTAAATGCTGTATCCTGTACTAATCCTAAGTAATGTCCTGTATTATGCTCCACAGCTGCACTCACTACTCTGCTGGTGGAGTCAGTGACCCACCAGCACCAGTATTCGGCCCCTTTAGGTACACAGTATTGTGTCGCACATAGTACAGCCACAACAACTAAAGGGGTGCACTGGTCTTCATTAATCGGGTACACTCTGCACATAGACCTGCACTCTGACCTTATCCAGAGCTGCATTCTACTTAGCTCAGCTCCCAGAAGGAGACGCAGGCTTTTGGCTACTTTATAGTGAGTTATGTAACACCTTTCCTTGCTAAAATGGGTAACCAATAAACGGCTTTGGGGTTCCTGGCATTTGGCTCCTCAACACTTAACATCAATGTTATTTTTTAAAGTCCCTTTAACATGAAATATAGTGGTGCTTTTTCAGCTATTTCTTCAAAGCTCACCCCTGGTGGAGAATTCGGGGTACATTTAGCAGAGTCTTTTGCACCATCTAGTGTTTTGTTATTAGGGTATTCATAGGGTATATTATTCTCCCCCAATTCCAGGTACGCTTTAGCAGAGGGGACAGGGTCCTCACCTAGCACGAGAAGAAAGAACCTTTAATTGCTCTAGAAGAAAAGATAATGCCGTCCTTGGTACTTTCAAGGAAAGTTCATCCATCCGTCTTTTGTATTGTATTGTTTAGGTTCATTATAACACGAAGCCCTGAATAGAATCTGTGGATTAATTGTTCTACAGAACTCCGGTTCAAGATTTTCTTCTGCAAATTGCCTCATTTAAAATAGTATTACAGGTTAATTAAAATAAAGTGAAGCAATCTGTTCCCGAGAATTTATTAAGAGTTTAAAAGATGTTTGACACAATGAAATTAATTTGCAGGTGTAAAGTTACATGTTTTAATTCCACATTGTTAATGGTTAATGCATCATACGGATATTTCTATAGATAAAGAGAGTAACCTTTAACTTTTCTATCTATCTATCTCTCTATCTATCTACTAGCCATCCATTCTTCCACCCAGGTTTGTTTTGTTTCATATGTTAATCTATGTGGTTCTATTTATCTATGTATTTTTCTCATAGATATCTACATTATCTATCCACAGTGATGTGCATCAATCAGGGCCTTTTTGGAATAAACAAAAGCCGAAACTGAGGCCTTGTGTCTTTTTTGCCTTGATTTGCGCAAATTGAGTTATTTTTTTTTTACTGCCCCTTCTGGTGTGTTGAAGGCAGAAATAGATAGGGCCATTAACTCCAGAAAGCGTACTCAAATCTATGCCAGTAGCTCTTCATAAATTAGGCACATTCTGCCCCAGTGCCTGGAAACATCAAGACCAGTCTGCAAAACTTTATCAAAAAAAAGGGTTGCCCTTCCAATAAAGTGCAAACAGGTGGTATTTATTTCACATAATGCATCTCCAATCAAGGTATCAAGGTAGCTCCAATGTAAGTCCCCTACTGGGGCAGTAAAAAAAAGTTAAGTAAAGTTAAAAAAAAAAAAAAAATACTAAAAATAAAAAAAACCTCAAAAATCATCCATTTGCTTATATATAATTATGTTTTGTAGTAAAAAATAAAATAAACCCCCACCCACCCACAAAATTAATATTGTCACATCTTTAGTGACCTTGGCCAAGCAAATATTACATTATGATACCCATATTGTGAAGGGTAGAAAAATAAAAAACTAAATTAAAAATTGCAATTTTAGTGCTTCCCACCTAACCAAAAATATATAATAGAAAGCTATCAAAAAGTCACATGAACCCTATAATAGTACCAGTGTTACCTTTAACTTTTCCTGCAATAATAAACCTCTTTTGATTGAGGAATACAAACATTATAGCTCTCAGAATATGGCGACACAAATGCAGTTCCCTTAAAAAAGTGTTTTTGCAAAGGAGTAAAACATAGGAAAACTTGTACATATTTAGTGTCTCCTTAATCGTACTAACCTACAAAAAAGTTGTATCATGTTTATTATACTCTACAACAGTGAACTGAGTAAAAGCTTTAATCAAAAAACAAGTGGCAAAACCATTGTTTTATTCTGTTTCGCTGCAGGAAAAAGTTAGAAAATTTGAATCATCATGCTATTTTTACCGTAAAAAACACAAATCTTACCACAAAAAACAAGCCCTCATATGCCCATGTCGCATAAAAAATAAAACAGGGAAAAAGGAAAAAAAGTGATGTATCCTGAAGGTCTTTAAGGGAATCGGTCACCACAAATCTGCATTATAAACCTCACACAATGCCGGATACAGGCATTCCATCGATTTCATTGATGTTTCTGTTTCCGCTGTGCTGAAAAAAAATTTTTTATTTTTCCTCAGTTGACTTCTGTATTTATCCAGTCAGGGAGGTGGAGTGACCTCTTGGATCCACTGAAGCAGGCTGGCTTCAAAGATACAGGCACACCGCACATGCGCCGCCATCGGGAACGAACGGTTAGTGACGTGGAGAAGAGGGCAGCGCAGAATTGCAATGTGGTGAGGCGTTTAGGTGGATAGATGGCAGAGAGGAGGCAGGGAGAGCTTCGCTGGATCCGAGAGATCACCCCGCCTCCCTGACTGGATACAGATTGAGGCAATTGAGGAAGAATAAAAGATGTTTTTACAGCACGGCGGAATCACACAGAAACATCAATAGAATCGATGAAATGCCTGAATCCCTGTCACTAAGGTATTGTGTAAGGGTTATAATGGACGTTTGTGGTGACAGGTTCCCTCGTACCACCCTTTGTTTATTTATATGTCCTTTGGAATTTTTACAATAGAGGTATCGGGGATAGCAATCTATCTATCTGTCCATCTATTATCTATTTATTTATCAAATATCTATACATATGACTATACAGGCGGACCCCTACTTAAGAACACCTGACTTACAAACGACCCCTAGTTACAAACGGACCTCTGGATGTTGGTAACTTACTGTACTTTAGCCTTCGGCTACATTAAACAGCTAAAACAGCTATTAAAGATGTCTGTAATTAAGCTTTATTGTTAATCCTGGTTCTTATAACAATCCAACATTTTTAAAATCCAATTGTCGCAGAGACCAAAAAAAAATTGTCTGTAGTTACAATTATGAAATATACAGTTCCGACTTACATACAAATTCAACTTAAGAACAAACATACAGAACCTATCTTGTACCTAACCCGAGGACTGCCTGTACATCTCTTTAGCCTTTCTACATCCAGCCAGATAGAATTTTATTAGTCAGTAGAATTTTTTATTTATATATAGAAATAAAATGTGTGGTTTAGATGACTACATTTGGACTGATCAATTAATATTTTTCATGTATGTATGTATGTATGTATGTATGTATCTGTCTGTCTGTCTGTCTGTCTGTCTGTCTGTCTGTCTATCTATCTATCTATCTATCTATCTATCTATCTATCTATCTCATATAGATCCATTTATTATGTATCTATCCAATTGTCTGTCCATCTTATCAAACTGCATTATGTCTTCTCACATAAATGATTCCTTCGGTGAGATATTTGTTGATTTTAGAAAGTTCACTTGCTGCTCAGAATGAATGCACTTTCTTTTTTTTAGAATAAATCTAAATCACTTGTTCTGTTATGCGTTACAGTTTCTTCATCTGCAAAAATAATTATTTTCTAAATTGTGCCAACGTGCGAATGTTAATGGAGCTCGATGGACGCTAACATCACGAAATTAGATATTCTGATGAAGATACGAGGGCACGGAACAAAGTTCTGATTCCTGGACGAGTTCCAGCTCGACTTAGCTATTTACTTCTAAACAGCTGCCCTCCTAATTGTGTTTTGCACTGCACTGGGGAGCACACAGCTGACGTTATGCTCACAAATAAGGGAAAAGTGGTGGCTATGGACGTGTGAAGCTGCCTGCGCAATGGAGGTGTCATAGCTGGAACATTATACTGCAGGTATAGTCTATAGGTCCAGTACATGTACAGTCTACTGTGTGTGGTTACTGGCTTGATTGTTACAGAACCAAGGGACAACTCCAAAGTGTATTCATAAATGAGTCTGATCCTCTACACTGTGGTCGAATAAGGCTGATGGTCAGTACTTTCACAAATTTCCATCTTTTGGTGAAAAAAAACTCAGTAAAAAGAGAAACTCACTCCATCCACTGGTGGGATTTCCCAGACCAACCTTTTTATCACTGTACTGAACTCAGAATGTCACTGTGTGAGGTTCTGTCTGGGAATTCCCTCCAGGTTAAGGCATGAGTTTCTCTGATTGACCTAACTTGTGGGAAGCAGCCTAATTCTCAGTTTATTGGGGAGATTTATCATATGCCTGTGCTCTGTGCGCCATTGTATGATAAAGCCCTGCCCACGCATCCACGGCAGATACATAAGTAGACTTAGACCTCCTGATATATCTTCTGGATCTGCTGTACTGTTCGACATACTTCAAGTTCGACATGGCGTAGTTTTGTGTAAAAACCAGCAAACAGGTCTAAATGTTCACAGACATCTGAAGTGCGCAGGCCCAGGGCAGGACAGGGGACACGTGGTGTGGAGGTGGCGCAGCTGCAAGAGTCACAAAAAAACTGGCGTAGAAGCACTGATAAATTTCCCCTATACAGGCGGTCCCCTACTTAAGAACACCCGACTTACAGACCACCCCTCGTTACAAACGGACCTCTGGATATCTGTAATTAATCTTTATTGTTAATCCTTGTTCTTATGACAACCCAACATTTTTAAAATCCAGTAGTCACAGAGACCAAAAAAATTCTGGCTGGGGCTACAATGATAAAATATACATTTCCGACTTACATACAAATTCAACTTAAGAACAAACCTACAGATCCTATCATGTATGTAACCCAGGGACTGCACTTGACTCCCTCTCTGATTTTAGTAGCCCTGTCACTTAAATAAAACCAATTTGACACCATAATTAAAGTGTTGTAGGCATTAATTTCAGTAGCAGTGCTAACTGTAGTTAGGGTGAAGTGAGGGTCCATCCCAAATCCAAAATTCAAGAATATTTGATAAGCCAGAGCTGATAAACTGCAGATTAAAGAAACTGTAGTAATTCTTACTTTCCAAAATTCAATTTGTTCATATAATGCAGAGTTATTGTGCCCCAGTGCATGAGTACAAGGTTGGGATAATGTATTCCGAGCACATGAAACATAAAAAAACATGGGGAATGTGAAATTAGAATGATGTACATTGACATGGTAACAATGAAGGCTCCTTTAATCAGCTCAGTTGATAATTCCAAAATAAATTAGAAATTCATCCGGTTCTGCAGGTTTTAAATGAAGACTGTGTTTCCACTAAAGCTTACACTTCTATGTCTAATCCTAAATAGTCCGGAGATCAGACCGCAGCCGCTCATGGCTTATAGGCATGGCTTTTATATCATACTGGTTGGACTCATCCTACCCCGTACCACATCTTCATTTAGATGTAAAATGTAGCTTTGTTTTGGAGCAATCTTAAAATTCATACTAAGAAAATCAGCATATAAAAAAATCACTAAAAATATATATGTCAAATATTTCTCAAAAATCTATCCAATAATACCAAACTTGGCCTCCTACCTGAAGGTGGGGATAACTTAAAGAGGTTTGCCTATGAAAACAAATTCTCAAAATTTAATCTCCTAGTGATCTTTACACAATAAACATTTTTAACCACTAACTTTACAATTTCAGTCAGTTGTATTGCTGTTTTAGCTACTGTCACTACTTAGGTTGGTCAGTGTAAAAGGATTCTCTAAGCAGACACTTCATGATCCCTCTGTGTTGTGAGATACAGTGGGCTAACAATGTGCTTAGATTATCAGGGTACAAGGTTTATCTAGACTTTCACTTACCTTCTGAACATTGTACTAGTATCTGACACATAGAAAGAGAGATGAGACAGATCAGAGATGAGATGATGAGATCCATCTGATCTGCTATATGCCTTCCACCCCCTTTTCCCAGATAAAGCCTCACACTCTGATGTGTTGTTTGCCAGCAGGAAGTCAGTGTGTGTGACCTCCTCCTGGAATGCCAGGGTGGGGGCTAAAGACAGAGAATCGCTCAGCTCCACAGTGTCAGACAAGATGTCTGTCGACCCTAAAGTCAGAGGATCCAGGGTAGGAAACCAGGGACACCTGAAATTGTGTACACCAGGACTGATAGACAGGTTGAAATTATGTCTGTGAAAGGCTGTATTTTTGTTAATAACAGTGAATTAGAGAATGTGTTATTTTGTTATCTTGAGTATATTTAAGAAACTTGTCTTTGTGGGAATACCCCTTTAACAATCTTAAATGGCATCCCCCATTTGTATTGCAGATTTGGATTCCCCAGGAAAAATTACATTGATTTGACCTAGGTGTTTTTCAATCTTTGTAATAGATGGCGCTGTAATTGCCAAGAATCGAAATGTGTGCAAAAATGTTGAAAAAGGGAATATCTTGATTAATACACATCAGATCCAAAGTCTGATAATAGAAGTATGGATATGATATTATGAGCATAAGATATTTGAAAATACAGTCTACGTAGTTGTTTGTAGGTCAAGCTCAATGTAGCTTCTACATAACAAATAAGATCCCCCCCACCTTACCCTCGGCCTGAAAATACAGATTCACATACAGAGTCAACAGTCTATCATTGGATAGATTTTAAGAACATTACATATTTTTTTTGTTTTTCTCTCGATATTCCCATTTTTAACCTTTATTTTACCAATTTTGATTTTTGGCGATAACAGCGTCATCTGTCAATGAAATTTTCATAAATTGAATCAATATATTTTTTCCTGGGGAATTTGAATCTGCAATAAAAATAGAGGTTCCCATTTAAGATTTTAACATTGCCCAACAAACCCAAACCCAGGGGGCGGATAGGAGGCAGTTTGGTATAATTGGATAGATTTTTGACAAATATTTGGAGTATATTTTTTGTTTTTCAATCCTATGTGTATTTTGCAAGATATTCCACTGACCTTTTTGTTATACCCTGGACCTACTAATTATAATACTATTATCTTATTATTAACTGAGGAATCTGAGGGCAGATTAGGATCACTATAGGACTAGATATGAGCCCAGATTATCCAAACACTGCACCTCTACACTCTCTATTGCTGCTTCCTCTGTGCACATGTCCACATAACATGTCCAGCACCTGCCTGGCCAGGTCATGTGATCATCACTATGTTTTGTGGCTGTAGTTGGTTGCTTGCAGTGCATCCAGTATGGCCAGTGGTGTGGTGAGATGCCATCTCAGTGATGGCTATTACTATAGTAACAGAGCAAGACAGTCTGTTACATCATCACTGGGAGTAGAGCATAAGAGCGAGGAGCTTCTACAGATAACTGAGGGATCATGGGAGACGTAGTATCATGTGGTGACCGTCTTGTAGATAACTTTGCCTACTTTCGAAAGCCCATAAAATTTTGTGATTCATAAAAGCAAATTTAGCAATAACATTGGGTCACGTGTATCAAACTTTTAGCTTGCCCTTTTCTTTTATTTTTGAGATGTTATATGGCTCATGTGCTCATTTGTGACTTTTTTCATTTAAGACAGTTTTCTTCAGTGTTTCCTGAGTTATCACCTGAATCCAGATGTGAAATTTGTGAATTTTATTTCAAATCTAAGGCTTTCCCTGATTGCAACTTTTGGAACCTTTTCGCTATACCACATGTATCAATGAGGAAAAACAGCTAAGATACATCTGACCAGCAGAAAAGCCAGGAAATGTCCAAAAAACAGAAGGACAAAGCCAGACTTATGATGCATGTGCCCCATTGAGTTTTGTTGTATTTATTTACTTATAGCATTATGGGTTTTTCTCCATTTTTATTCCCGGAATACCATTTAAACTATTGCCCTTATGCCTTCTATAGCTGTTACCTGTGTACCCTCCATAGCTGTTACCGCTGAACCCTCTCTACCTATGCACATGATATAGCTGTTACATGATATAGCTGTTACGTCTCTGCCCTCTATAGATGCAAACTCTGTGCCCTCCCAATTATTTCCTCTGAGTCCTCTTAGTACCTTTGTGTCCTCCATATGTAGTTCTTATGTGCCCTCTTTAGCAATTAAAAGAGATGAGCAGACCCCCTGGCCAGCCATAGCCAATCATAGCCAAAAACGTCAGGTCCGCTCATCTTTAGTTATTACCACTGTGTCCTGCTACCTTTGTGCCTTATTTAGCTATTATCTATGCCCTCTATAGCTACAACCTCTGTACCCTTTTTAGATATTATCTCTGTGCTCTCTATAGCTGCTGACTCTGACTGTCTCTGTGCCCTCTATACCTACTGCCTATATTTATATGCTCTCTATATGTATTAACTCTGTGCCCTCTATAGTTGCTTCCTCTGTGCCTTCTAAAACTATTACATTTGTGCTCTCTAAATATGTTACCTCTGTGCCCTCTTTAGATATCACCTGAGAGATATTTATATATGTTACCTATGTGTCCCCTTTGCTGCTTCCTCTGATTATATTGAGCAGATGTGAGGCAAAAGAGGGGCCAAAAACTGTGCCATGAGCAGCAATGTGCAGCATTTCATGGTCAGCATGTAACTTACCTCTCTAGGATACAGGAGACACATGGTCTAACCTTCATGATAAAATGTAAATGGTATAGGAAACAAATAACCTGTTTCCCCAAATATAAAACACCCCCCGAAGATCTAGTGACATTTTTTAAAATGTTATAAATTTAAGGCCTTCCCTACACTAACACCTAGTGGCGGCCATTCCCTACACCATACGTTAGAATTAGTGGATTATTTAGACACTGCAAGAGGTTGGTGAAGAATTCAGGGGAAAAAAATCACTGACTGCTGCGTTGCGAATGCGCTAGAAGCAGCTACCGGGACAAAAAGAGTCTTAAGTTATTATTATTATTAGGAGAGTTATAAGGATGTTAGAGAAGTTGTTGACATGATGGTCTTTTTCTTCATAAATACCAAGATCATCAAATGTACCATAGATTGCTGTACATGGAAATAGAGGCACAAGACTTTCTTGATGGAATTCAGATTTTTATGCTAATTAATAAATATTGAATTCTTGTTCATGGAAAAATAAGACCTAGTGCCAGTATAGGAGCAAAAATTAATATAAAACACAGGCCATAATTAAAAAACTTAGGTTCATATTTATTAAAGTGTTTGCGCCTGTCTTACTGTGCACTGAAAAGAACGTGCACACTGCTTGCACATGTATTTATAAAGTGTCTGCGCCAGATCTGTGTCGCTGCTGTACTGTGCACCTAAAGGGACATGTTAGTGCTTAGTTGGAGTTTGTGCCACATTCATTACTGACATACTCCACAATGCGCCCGCTTTGCACTAGTTTTGTAACAGGTAATATTAAATATGAGCCAATAACTGGATTATGTTAATTTATTAACGTACCTGCAGACCTATAATTATAATACCTACTGTACATATAAGCTAATGAAATATTATGATACAGTCCTGCTGCATCCAATAAAAGGATTTTTTCCCCTGCTTCTTAAAAAGATTTTTTGAGAATTTAAGTCACTACATACAGACCCGATTGACCACACTGTCCAATTACTATGGGATTTACCTTGGCTTCACAGAGATATTACTGCTATTGAGACCAATTAGTGATCTCAAATGTGAAAATTTTTAAATCCTGCAAACTCTCTAAAACATACTCAGCACTGCTACATCTGTGTGTCACTCACAGTATGCAAATCCAAATTAAAAATGGCCAATGGCCCATATTCTGTTCCGCCTACTATGTGATGTTTTCTTACAGTGCACAGGGACCCGAGTATGATGGCCACCTCTGCTCCCACATAGACACCCTAGATACCTGGGCAAAGTACTGGATTGATTGTATATTGTATAGATCTATGCCCAGTCTTGTGTAGTGAAGACAACTGCTTACACTGGGGCAAACGCTTTCAATTAACTCTTTATCTGCCTTATACTATCGGTCAGCCACTCAAATAGCCAGTATTGGAGGTATCCCACCGTCTAAGCTTTATCGACACTTGATCATTTACATCAAGTTGACATTCTCTGAGTTTACTCAGGGGTCTGTAATTGTATTCTTTCACCAGTTCTGCATTACCAACCATGAAAATGGAATCCTATCATCCCTGACCAATTTTTAATGTACAAAATGATTTGGCCGAGGTTCAAAGAGAAGTACAATTGAAATCAGGTGAATGATACGTGTCGCTTTTTTCCATCGGTCTCAAATTTGATAATTTTTTTTTATTCATATCAATTTGTAATGTATGAGTAGAGTTTAAGTTATGTGAATGTCTAATGAGAGAATCTTCATAAACATGTTCATAATCATGGTGTGCAGAAGCATGGACCTAAATGAAAATGATTTGTCGATTATTGCCCCAAAAATGTACTGTTAGATATTGTGTTATATTGTTATATATGTAACCACAAACACATGTATATATATATATATATATATATATATAGGGGTAGATTTATCACAGCCGGGCGGATGGTGCATCACTTGTTTTATTCCTCCCCGACACATGATGCACCCGATATACTATTAGGTGCCAATAAATTGTATGCCCTAGCTTTGCCTTGGCTGATGGTGGAATTTCTGGTGCAATATTTTTATCGATCTTATGACAGAAAACCGGTATATAAGCCATTAAGCCATGATAAAGTCTCCCCAATATTTGTAGAACATTCTGATGACTTTGGGATTAGTCTATCAAGGTGAGCAGTGCTATGATTATCACCATATAGCAGTCTGTAAAAGTTCTGCCCCCTGTGGTATGTGGTGCATCTTGTTTCTTGAACAGGACATATCTACCGTATATATGCGATACCCAAAACAACCACTAGTATTTGTTTTGTTCCGGTTACATGGAGCAGAGAAAACCATTACACCCAGGTTTGTGGCTAAGACAGGGGGCATGGAGACTATGGAACTCTCTGCCACAGGAGGATGTTATGACGGCTATTTTGTACATGTTCAAGAAAGGCCGGGATGCCTTTTGAAGAGCAAAAATATCACTGGTTATGGTAAGAAAAAATTTTGTAATCTTATAAGTTGAACTTGATGGACCGGCATTTTTTTCAAACCTTATATAATATAATATAAGATAATATGATTGACAGGCTACAGTGCTACCCTAATTATCCCTCCTTCATCAAGAGTCTGATGGCCTATCACCTTTGTGATATTGATGGCCTATTCTAAGGATAGCACATTCATATTGTAGTCTCTAAACACTCTTAAAACTCATTTAACCTGCCATAGGCTAGAATTATCTCTATTCTTAAAGTTTTTCCCAATATATAGATTTGCGAAGGATATCCCCTAAATGAGATCGAACAACAGAAAATGATACATGGTTAATAATACAGCTGTTGTGACCAATGTTCCAAATATATATTGTTGACATCCTTTACCTTCATTCAAAAATAGCAACAAGCATTTTTTGTGCTTGTGCCCAACTTGAGAATTTTGTCAAATGATTCTTTTTAAGTCCCTGAGATGCAAACTTTTAGAGCTAGTGGCTATTTCTATTTTCAGAACTTGAAAAAAACATCTTATGTCAAGGGCTTTGCCCAGTAAAACTCTTGGTGTGTGTCTAGACAAAGGAAATGTCAATTTCTCGCTGATGCAGTGAGGAATGTCTGCACCTAACAGAAGAGATTAGAAAACGACCAGTGGAGGCTTCATCCTCAGACGCCTCTGGTGTTGCTGGACCTGTCATACAACCTTCTTGACTAATAGAGTAAAAAGCTTGTCAACCTTACCAGGAGATGATGATGGCTTTATTCATCATTAGGCTCGTGGTTTAGTATTGTCTTGTCTTCATTGCTCAATGTCAGGCTGGTGCATCTCAAGCCCTTCACTTTGTGTCGAATTTCAGTAACAGCTTAAATTATTAAATTTTCACCTTGATATATAAAAAAAGTTTTGCTGGACTCTAAATGAACTTAAAGGGAACCTGTCACCAGAAAGCTATATTTCAGTGGTGAAAGATTCCGATAGACACTGTTAAGTGCATTCCATACATATTATTATCATAGCTTTGTGGTCTGTCGTTCGTGAACTCTGTTCTGCTAAAGTGTACCTGGCTAATCAACCAAAAAGAAACCTCAAAATGGGGTATCCACTGGATGCACCCACTCGCTCGAACACAAGGCCATAACAATGCACCAAAAAACAGGCGAGAGTACAACAACTACATAATCCATGAAAAAAAAAAAATATTTTATTAGATCCTAATTTATAATACAGAAAAGGATATATAAATACAAAAAAAATTTTTGAAGACATATAATAAGGAGAGACCATCAAATAGATAACACCACAATAACTGGCTAAAAATGGGTCAATATTGAAGCTACCTCAGCGTGAATGTGTAACTGGCAAGTGATTAAGGCCTAGAATTGTGAAGACAATACCAGTTATAACATGTCTACACAAAAAGTCCTATTCAGTCCTATGTATACCTTGTGTCATCCTGCCGGTAAGAACACAGACACGCCGTGGTCAAGAACACTTCGACGTACATTTCACCCTGCAACTTCGTCAGGAGGTATGTGATGAAGATAAAATCGGAAGCATATATACGTGGCTCCCTGCCAACAGGTCCTTCTCAAGTCCCAGGTGGTACATCATTTCAAAAAGCAACGTTTGTTGTCTAATTAGTGTATAGTCTGCCCTTGGCCCCTGCTCAGAAATATTCAAGCCCCCCCCTCTCACATCCTCCCTCTGCCCAACCCTCGTTTATGATGTTGGTTCACCACAAAGAAAACCTCGGGTCTGCAGGTGAGCCTTACACCCTCTGTCATACCCAGTGAGGTGCGATGTGGCTCGCTGCGCCTCGAAGCTCACTGCGCATGCGTCTAACTAGGCAGAGCAGAGTGGAGTTTGAAGACCATTTAAAGGAGCACATTCTTGTTCTACATAGCTATGGTCCTCTGCTCTGGTAGCTTCAAACTAGTTCAGTCTGACCACGAGTTTAGAGGCACAATTGCCCCATGTCCTGTAAAAAAGATGTTATCTAAGATTCATAATACATTTAGCCCATTATCTCGCCAGCATACTTCATATAAATCCTTAGTTTTAAAATGTTTTATAAGAAAAATGATTGAAAAAAATGCTGAAAAATAATCAGAATTGCATATTTAATTAGCATTGAGTGAAAAGTACTTAGACTAAAAGTCTAACTCTTAATATACATGAAGTCCTTCACGGTGATACATTAGTATCAAGCAATCTATCATGACAGCACATGTACCGGAAACTAATGAAATGACATTAAAACATTTAGTAAAGTGGAGCTATTAGCACAAGCTTGTTTTTATGGGGTGAACATGTTCTGAACGGTAATTGTAGCAAAAGTATCATCAGATCAAACTGGAGGATAACACGCTAAAAGGATTGTTTTACGTATGATAATATTAGATATTCAGAACTAACTTTTAGGAGGTGTCTTCACTGGTGACTGTATGGGCATGAGAAGTCCTGGGAAACCTTATCTTTAGGCCTGTTGTCTAGGAGGGCAGACCTAGGAGACAGCTTAGTGTTTGATGGGGGATTGGAGGACCTCCGTTTTTAGAATATTTAAAGGGGTATTAAGGTGGTATTCCCATTCAGCCAACAAATGTTATTGTTTGAATAATTAAAAGTTATACAATTTTCCACTATATTTTCTGTATAAATTCCTTACGGTTTTCTAGAGCTTGCTGTCATTCTATAGGAATCTTCTATGATAGGGCTCATTCACACTGCCGTCTGCGGGGCCGTACATGCGGCCGCAAATTTGCGGCCGCATGTACGTCCCCATAGACGGCAATAGCGGCACGGCGGGAATACGGTGCCACACATGTGTGGCACCGATCAGGGCCGCACACCGCAAACAGATAGAGCATGCTCTATCTTTCGGCGAGTGTGCGGCTGTGTGCCGTTTGTTTTTTATGGAGGGAGGAGGGGTCACCTCCTCCTCTCCAGAACACGGCAGTATGCCCGAACGGCGGGCATACCGCGTGTGTATGTACCCTTACTTCCAGTGGACAGAAATCTGACCATGGTCACACTGGTGCACGGCTCGTTATTAACCCGCAGCTCTGATTACTCTCTATGATACTAAAGAGCCGCGCACCTTGGTCACATTTTTGTCCAGTAGAAGTAAACCCAGACACTTTCTATAGAATGACAGTAAGCAGAGATCCAAATAACTGTGAGAAATTGATACAGAAAGTATGTTGGAAAATTGTATAAGGGTTGGGTGTTTAAAAGGGTGTTAAAGGGGTTATCCGGGTTTAAAAAATTTTTTATGGCCGGGCTGGGGAGGGCTATTTAAACACAATAAACATGTACTTACCTCCTCCGGTGCTGCCGATGTCCCGCGCCGCGGCCGGTCTTCTCTGTGCGCCGGTTTCATTACAGGGGCGCACAGGGAGCTTCCGGCCGGCCGGAAGCTCCCATGCGCACCATCTCCCAGCGCTTGCAACGCTGAGAGATAGGGACGGATGGAAGGAGCCGTCCACATCGCGGACCGGAAGCTCCCTGTGCGCGGCTTCCGTGCCCCTGTAAACAAACAGGGGCACTGATTGAAGGGACCGCGGTGCGGGACATCGGCGACGCCGGAGGAGGTAAGTACAGGTTTATTATGTTTAACTAGCCCTCCCCAGCCCGGCCATAAAAAAATTTTTAAACCCGGATAACCCCTTTAAGCATAAACAGTGCCCTTAGAATGAGGTTATGCTCCATCTTTATAGCCTAAACATGTTTGGAGTGGACCTTGTTATGTTAGGATACATAAGGCTCACTATTTTTAAAGGGAACCCATCAGTGTAATTGGGGACACTAAACCAGCTACAGGTCCTAAATATACATTTACATAATTTTCAAACCTTTTTTTCGTAAAAACAATGGTATAAGAAACTAAAAGAAGAGCAGATCCTGTCAGAGTGGGCACATACCAGCATGTCAGTGTGCTTGGTTTACTAGCCTTAAACCTGGTGGTAGATGTCCTTTAAGTGACCCTTTTTATGCTCCCTTCTTCCTGATAAAAGGAGTTGTTGCTAAGCTTTGCTAGAAAGAGGGACAGAAGCTTACTAGGTTAGGTATGAAACTCTTTCTAGCGATATATTTATCTTGTATTGTGTGTATTGTATATATTGTATTATGTCATGCATAGACAGACCCTGGATAAAACAGGGGGCCCTGATTTCTAGTTCTGTCTCCAAAGTATCAGCGGGATTATGTAGAAGAGGTATGGAACATTACAGAGAAGTACCGTGTTTCCCCGAAAGTAAGACAGTGGGGCAGATTTATCAAGCAGACTGAAAGTCAGAATATTTCCAGTTGCCCATGGCAACCAATCACAGCTCCCCTTTAAAATATTCATGAGCACTGGTGAAATGAAAGCTGAGCTGTGATTGGTTGCCATGGGCAACTGGAAATATTTTTCTGAGGTTCCCAGGTGTTTGGCCAAGCTTCCCTGTGCAGAGCCTTGGTCCCCTTGAAAAATGCTCGAGTCTCCCATTGACTTCAATGGGGCTCGTTATTCGAGACGAGCACTCGAGCATCGGGAAAAGTTCGTCTCGAATAACGAGTACCCGAGCATTTTAGTGCTCGCTCATCTCTATTCCTTATATTATGTTGTTTAAAAATAATAGATAAAGTTAATTGATTGGTCTGTGTATTGCACATACAGCCATTTCATTGCACACTGTAATGACCATACAAAGCTGCAGATAGTGATAAGTAGCAGATCTGGATAGTATGTTACCATTGTGTGTGTTGAAGGAGCAGGACTGTAATAAAATGCATTTATAATTTAGGATTGTAGCTGGACTTGAAGCACTCTGGTGCACTGATGTGTGAGATCACTGCTGTAGTAGGCTTCTGTTTCAATACTACAGCAGTTAAAGGAAAGGTGGCTGTGCTGTAATCAGTCTAATCTAAGAGTTTTCTAAGTCCAGATTCGATCCTGGAATATAAGTGCATGATATGATTACACATTTCTCCAGGGCTGCTACCTAAAACCTTTCACATAGTCAAAACTGATGACTGATGGTTGGAGGTGGTGTTTTTTTTGTACAATTTGATTTACGTAAAACTGAATTGAAAACTGTAGCACACAAATGTATACATTTAATCACCCACAGGAGTTTAGGATGGTACTTATACAATAAGCCATTACATCCCTAATACATCATATTTCTCAAACCCCAATGTGGACGACCGCTGTTGCCTGGTGACACGTGCAGGGCTTTATAAAACCTTGTAAACATTAACTTGGGCACCCTCCCAGATGAACACGGGCCATGCTTTCTCTGTGAGAGCCATTGATCATGCCAAGTGATCTGGCTGGATGCCATGACGGCATACACGGGTATAGAGGAGGGGCAATGAAGCCCCTCTCCTTCCAGAGGAATTAGTAAAATCACTCATAAATCTGCTACAGTACCTGTCACCTTTCGCTGTAGGCAGGCACAGCTAACAAAAAGCCCAACAATTCATTAGGAATTAGTGACTTCAATAAGGCCCGAGGCATCTTGCACTTCATGCCTTAGTAATGTCAAATATTCCTGGTGGATCCATAGACTCATTTTTCATAGGCCAACATTTTTTTTGAGCTCTGTAGAAGGGAATGGTCACAAAAAAAACATTATCTAGATTCTTCTATAAGCTGGGAACTTCCTGGTGGAGTATTTTATTATAAAAGCACCTCTATAAATGACATCATATAAGCTGGACATAGATGGACAATGTTATGCTGTATATTACACACGCTATATTAGTTAATTAAAGGGAATGATAATCCAGCAAAATGTAATTCATTCATGTGTTCTGTGTATTGTGTTATCCCTCTGCTATTCCTCATTAAAAAAAAATGAATAAATTGTTAACTTTGTGCATTTTTGTTTTCATCACAGACAATGTTCAACTGTTTATCGAGATTCCCAATTTACAACCCAGATTACATGTATGTTTCCAGGAGGAATAACAGAGCTAACAAACACTTTCCCTCAAGCTGCCTGCCTTGCCCCATAAGTCAATTGTAAAGGGGTCAAATCAAAGGGGCTGGCCAGCTCATTTTTTTTGTAACATGTATGTAAGGATGGGGGCCGGATATTAGGTAATTTACCAATATACATAAAAATTTCTCCTCCGCTTTATTGATATGTAAAGTGAATGGCCACAGATGGAAGGTCATGTGATCTCTATATGTCCATGAACATTTTCCCTCCCAGGACCTTATGAATATAATATCAAGGACCTGGCGGGGCGATAGTTCATGGACAGATAGAGATCACATGACCCTCCATCTGCGGCCATTGTATGGACAGGAAGCTTCACTTTACATATCAAGAAAGCCGAGCAGAACTTTTAATAGATTTATATGGTTAAATTACCTAATATCCTGCCCCCCACACTTACACACACATTACAAAAAGCAAGAATTAAATAGCCAACCCCTTTTATGGTTTTCAATAGTATTATCTACAGATAGAAGTGTCTGTGTCTTAAAAAATAAAATAAAATTTGTATGTTGAAGTGTCTAACGTTTTACAACATCGGATCGGATAGGGGATAAGTTTGGACATGAAAGTTACACATGATAGTGAAAATTGTCCACGTGCACTTTTTGAAGGGGTGGCATGCAGCTCCACTAAATGTTATACTTTTCAATGGCCACGGATGCTATTTTAATAGACCGCCTGACCAATCTGTTAAGAAGTAGACCACGTCCTAGTCAAAACTGTGTTTCATGGATCACTTTTAGACAATAGTTTATGAAGATACAAGAAAAACTGATGCCATACTAAAGCAAACTGGCCATGATGAAAAACAGGCATGAACTTTTTTAACGATTTTGACAACATTTAGTGTCCAACAAGGCTCTCCATCGGTGTTTTATGCACCGTTCACACAATCTGCAGAAATGAATGAGATTACAAAGATACTATACACATCATACCGAATGTTTCTGCAAGGTTTTTCAATTCTGCAGACTGGGCTCCATGGAGCCTAAAGGTCCCTGCAGCTGTACTGGTGATGAAACATCTTTGATCATCATAAACTTTACATAAGCGCTAAAGCTACTGAAGTATGGCAATGCTTCTGTACACCATGGGCAACTATCCTTCACCTTGTATTTCACTGTGTCCAGAAATCTAAGTCCTGTCATTAATGTGGACTGATCCTATTTATTAAAATCTTGCTTATGCCACAGAATATCAAAGATTACTAGCTGCCAAAAAAACATGGAATAAATTTGGAAAACACGGGTAATCTATTCCTCACAATCTGTTGGAGTTAGACCTGCATCAATGCTGCGTCGCTACTTGCTGTAGGGAAAATGTGTTTTGATATTGTGTCTGGAGTTGCTCTTTAGACATGTAAAGTATCCCCTTATGTGCATTAATCTTTAATAAACCTCATTTATGAATTGCAAATTAATTCAGAATACTGCTATAGCGAATTGCTTCCTTGCACTCATGCAGCAATGGGAGCAAGAAACTGCATAGTACATTGCAAGATCTAGATCTGCTAATACAAGGATGTACATGCCATGGGGGAGACTATGTGGCTGATATGTGGCCCAGTTATGGGTGGTCTCAACCCCCTTACCGTAACTTGTGCAGGAATAATATGCTCAATAGATGCAAAACTGCATTGACAATAAATAAGAAGGTGGTGAGGTGGGTGAAGTGGAGGATAAAACTCTTGCACTAAATGACAAAAGCTATTGCTATAAAGGGAACACAGTTTGAATATATTTTTTTGCTTAAAATTCAATAGTATTCCTATTTCAGAGTTCCCTGATATATTGAAAATTTCCAACCAGTGGAAGTGAATACAAACCAATGTCATTTCCATGTTTTTGCCATTGAGTTAAAATTGCTGATGACCAAAACTATTGGAAAGAGGATCTTCTATTCTGGTTGGTTGGAATCTCCTTTCTACTGCGTGGCTGACCATCCAAGTTCATTGTTGAAATTTGGGCAAATTGTCCAAGCATAATGAAAATGGAGGAGGAAACACCTTCTGTTCTGGGTGACAGGACACAATCATAATATAGTCCATTTTGATCTTGGTTATAGGCCGCCTAACTTTGATCTACGGACACCAATAACGCCAACACCACCACGAGAAATATAGATTGCTTCAGGGCACTGTAACAACAAAGGGACTTTGACTTCTCACCTTTTTGGTTTGTTTGTAAATTGTTTTTATTGAGTACAAGGCAATATGAAAAAAGGCACAATAAATAAGCACAATAAATAATTGGTAACATTTGGACTGTATTTTCCGAGGTTGTCTGGTGCAATGTGGTACAGGAAAAGAAAAACACCCATGGATGAGGTCCTAGCATATAAGTTAACATCCCTTTGTCTGGAAAATTGGACAGATATAAAATGTGTGCAAAAAATATAACTTTACAATCAGTTAAACAAAAGCAGTTAAAGTTGAGTCTTATTTCTGAAATATTAAGGTATGTTAAATCATTGACAGGTGGGCACATGTATCTCTTCTTTATTTGTGAGTTTTATTATTTGGCTCATATTCACTTTTGCATCCTTTATCCTTGAAGGTATACTGTGGTCGAGTTTTCTGCAGTGTTCCCTGAGTTATCACCCGTTTCCAGAAAAAAGAGTTTTTACAACTTTTGTTTAACATGTGCCCCAGTATGTTATGGAATAAGCAAAAGATTTTGTAGCAAATCCAAACTTTCCCCCTACCAGGTATAGGTAATAGCTTAGAGCTGTTTGCGACTTTTTCAACTTTTGTTTGAAAAAGTTGCAAATTCACTAAAGACCTTAACTTAACTCCTCAAAAGACAGGTATTTTAATACATCTGACCAGCAGAAAAGTCAAAAAATGCAGGGGCACAAAACCAGACTTATGCTACATTTGCCCCAGTATGTGATGGTATAGGTTGGGAATTGGCCTGTTGTAAGGATGTGGAACTAGGCACTGCAGTAAAAGCCTTAGAGGCACGGGACGAACCATATTTTCAGAAACATACTTCTCAAACACAACTCCCAGCTAGCAATGAACACAACTCCCAGTGAGCGATTACTTGTTTACTCCTACCATTGAGTTACAGTCAGTGGGGTTTGTTGTTTCCATAGTAGGGGGATATGGGGCTCACAGAGTCTTTGGTTGCATCCCACATACTGTTGCCCCCAGAGACCAATGATGGCAGCATTCATTGGTGAGGTGAGCTTGAGAAGTACTGACCACTCCTGGGTATCTCTGCTCTGACTTCTGACACTGGTTTTATGTGCCCGATGCAGTGCAGTGCCCGGAGCAAGAGGGGAACCAAGTGGTGAGTACATGTCTGATGTACTTCCCACTTGGGTCCTCTCCTGCTCCTGGTGGTGCACTGGCCACGTAGAACCAGGAGCCTGAAGTGAGTATTTGTTATTTTTATTTTTTGTCTGATCTGGAGTTCTCCTGTATATTAGTCAGCACTGGGTATCCAAATTATTATCTGCCTGCTCTGAGGATGTCCACTATTATTATCTGCTCTGAGGGTTGCCGCAATTATCTGTCTGCTGTGACGTAGTCCACTATTATTATCTGCGCTTGGGGTCTCCAGTATTATATGTCTGATCCAGGTGTGTCCAGTACTCGTGTTTAATCTGGGGTCGCCAGTATTATACATCTGCTCTGGGGTTTTTCACTATAATAGGTCTGCTCTGGGGGTCTCCACTATTATAATATGCTTTAGGGGTGCTGTATTATAGGTCGGATATGGGCGTCTCTTGTATTATTCGTCTGCTCTATTGTGGTTCTCCAGTAAAATTATGTGGTTTGTGCACTGTATTTGTATTCTGCTCCGGGTCAGTTATTGTACAAATGCAGTATTCAGTTTCTGGGGTGGCATTTGTGCTTTCCTGTAGTTTTTGGTAGAGTTAAGATCTTGAAGTTAAGAAGTTGTGCACATCTGATCTAAAGTGAGAAAACAATAAAGCCAGTTGATAGTCTTCCCATAGTTGAACATGCCAGAAAATTAAATCCTAAGTCAGACTATACAATGCTCAGGGAAACTGCAAAAAATTCAAGAGCCACATCTCAGACTCTACAGACTCACGTTTTATGATTGAGTTCATCACAGTAGAGCAAAAAAAGGCTGGACTAGTATGGTTTGTATGGCTTTCCTCCTAAGAAGATCATGCATTCATGTTAAAGATGAAGCAAAACTAACCACAAGGCTTCTGGAACAATGTTCTTTGGTCAGACAAGACCAGAGTGAAGAAGTATGGCCAAAATGCACAAGGTGTGAGGATTTTGAGTTTTTTTTTGCAGTCATAGTAGAGATCATAAGTAAACAAATGTCCACACACCTCAATGACCTGAAACAACTTTGTAATGAAGAAAGGGTCAAAGTTCCTCCAAAACCATGAGAGTGACTGATGAAGTTGAAAAACTTTAAAATTTAAAGATGTTTTCATTTTTTTGTAAATATGTATTTTTTCCCATATTTTATATGCCATTTCTTTTATTTCACGTAACTTCTTCAGTGAGAAATGAGTTAACCGGCTTCTGCTGCCTAAGATACTTGCAATAAATTCACCCCCTACCGAGTAAGAGGCACGAGGGTGTGTTTGATTACGCTATTGTTCTAAAAGGCCCTGTTACTAGCACTTAGAATTGATACCATTACCATTTAGAATCAATAGCATTATCACCTGAACAATGGCGTCCCTTGACGCTGTTCTTACATCCAGTGCCTTATAATTTTGGTATATCCATATATTACAATAAAATAATAGCACCGGGATGTCATGCTGTTATCATTTCAAACAGCAGCCTCTAAATGTGTTTATGTGTTTTATTACTGTATTTTTATGTGTCTTTAATTTACAAAAACTTTTTTTTTTTACATTTGTTTCCTCCACCTGATAAATACTCTCTAACCTTAGATGTTTCATGTGGATTTAAATAAGCGGCCTGATTATTTCTTTATTTTATGTGTTTTTTTCGCATGTGTTTTTTTCCCCCCCATAAACCGGCTTTGAAATAATACTAATAAAAACAGATTCTATAAAAAGACAAAATGCCAGAATTTTGTCACAATAAACAGATGGCCTTGCTATCTACTGCTGTCTTCCTTGCTACAAATAAAATCAATGGATCCGTATTGAACAGAGGGTAATTTGTTTTGCTGAGAGATATCTTTGTTTTAGGCTCTGTCAGGCAGCGGAACAATACCAGGATAAGCCCAATCGTCAAGCTTTTGTTGCCTATCGCGTTTCGTAAACACATGCACCAGAACGCCGTTTGGATAACGGTAAATATTTGCCTAAAATTAAGTATATTACTTGGCATCCATTGCATATGATCACATTGCAACAGTAAGATCCTAATTTGATGCTATGCTGGGAACAGATAGTCATTTTATCCCCAGTAGTAATGCTTGCCTCGGAAAGATGACCTATTTTGTGTTTTCCCATTCCCGCGGGTAAGCAGCAAATTAATATTCTTCATAAACGGAAAAAAAAATCTGCCATTTATGTAAGGGTTTTGTCAGTGACGTTTTTTTTTCTTTGTCAGAAGAGAACAGAGACCAAAATTAAAAAAAAAACATACATCTTTGTTTAAGAAAATTAGTAATTATATCAAATTGTATGGAATTTGTAAAGGAGAACAAGGAAGATTAACCTCAGTGTTAAGTTATGCAATGTCTAATAGGTGGCTTATTACACTGTGATTGCAGGCCTGGCTTTTACAATGTACTTTCATATGGTACTTGATGTAGTCCCAGGAGGTGATTTGTCTAAGGCAACAATTAAACTAAGGATACACATTGGGGGGCATGTATCATCCACTATTTGGAGTAGAACAAGGCAAAACAACTAGTTTTTCGCACCCTTCACCATTCCCTGCCCTGCTCTATATTTTGCGGCATGGCTGCCCCACTTGCTGTGAGACGTGGTGTGACTTCAGGGTCGGCTCCAGGTTCTAGCAGGCTCCTCAGCGACAGCGCTTCAGTGGGCCCCTTTGCAGTGAACTCACGTGACAGCATTCAAAATACAGAAACTAAAACAATCTCCACTCCTAAAATATTTCCTATTTTATCAACCCAAACAGCCCTGTTATGGTTATTTTATATAAGCCCCCTCACAACCTATGAATTCATTAGATACAGCCCCCTCTCCCCCATGGATTCCTTATGTACAGCCTTATGTGGGCCCCTCCAGCAGCTCTGGGCCCCGACAATTGCCCATGTATGCCCAGTGCTGGCACCCGCCCTGTGTGGCGTGCTTAATAGACTTCTATGGTGGCCATGAACTAGCTGCAATTTATGCTCCTATCTCTTGGCCCCATAAACGATTGTGTATATGTAGCCTAAAGGAAAGTAAGCATATTTTTCTTATCTCATACAACCCCTTGAACTGCCTGTTAGACACAGCAGTGTTATAGGCACTTTATAATGGTTCAAAGGATTCTACTAGTCACATTATTATTTGCAAGGAGTTCCAGTCTCAGACTAACAGAATATCAAAGTGCAAATTACTGTCCGCACTGGTATATTGCTGAGATGTTACTTTGGAGCGGAGCGAAAGCGTACATATGTTAAACTCACATCAGTAATAAAGATTAAGTAGAAGTTAATGGCGTCCCAGTCATGCTTGTGAAGGTAATCTCTTTTCTGAAAATTCAAAATTAGATTTGGAGGATCGAAGCAAACAGGGGGCGAGACTTTGGCGTAATATTTTAATCAAATTGTCATGAATGAGTGGATACAATTAAGAATTCTGTCAGTCACAGCGCTGAGCCCCTTTTGGTAGTCAGATGTTTTGAAGGATGCACTGGGGCATCGTGGGTACAGATTAAACATGACCTTTCTCAGGACCTCCATTTTTGACCCTCTGGCGAGGTTCTGTCTGTCATATGGCTACTTTGTAGAAGAAGGGCAAACAAAGGGCTTTATTTTCACTAAGCAGGACATGGTTACCATCCTTCTCTGGTCATTTAGGGTAATAAAAATATGATAGCCCTGTATATAAGATGAATGCCAGATCAGAACAATACAGGAGCATTATACAACGACATAAAAAAGATCAAAAAGCGAATAATAAAATAATTATTAGTAATAGTTCTTATTATTATGCTCTATTTTTTATTGCTTTTCATTTCATTACTATTACACTTAGTAAATATGTCATTTTATTGGTAATTATCATTTGATGCTCATTTGCTTATTTACATATTTGCTTATTTTTAATGTATTTTTTTAAAGAAGTAACGGTTTAAAATGACCATATTGAAATATTGAAACTTTTTTTTTTTTTGTCAAATACAAAACATGTTTTAAAAAAAATCCACCCCCAAATAATAATAGTACTGTCAAAAAAAAAATTGTAATTTTATCCAAAGTCAAGCGAATCATCTCTAAGTTACTGGCATATAACAATTTTCATAGTGAGGGGGAAGGGGGGGGGGGGCTATGGCTGTGGGATTAATAGTATATATAGTGAAATTTTAGTGTTGCAGAAAATCTTATATATGAATATTAATAGTCTGGATATTACGCACAGACATATTTTTTTGTCACTTCATTAATCGTACGCGGCGGAATCAGCGATTTCAAAAGGCCTCTTTTTCCGTGACAGTGATCACAGATATCTTGTTTTAATATTTCCTCTAATACGATGAAAGTGCAAGCAAGTTCTACAAATGCAGCCCTCTATAGAAGTGCTCCGTGGGTGCCCTTTACAGTACAGAAAGACCTAATTATATTTTAACACTGCATTTATCCACTTGCCTGGGGAATCATTTTAAATACACTGACAGACCTTTGCTGTAGTGACATCACAGATAAAAAATTAAAAAATAAACCTTCTGATAATTCTACAGTGAAAAAAAAAATCCATATTAACAACATCGAACCAAAGTGTTAAACACGTACAGGAAAAAAAAAAAAACTATTGCACTCCAGGGGTTGAAACGAATATGCATCAAAATGCTTGGCATTTAATTTTTTTTTTTTTCTTTGGGAATTTAGCCAGTGAAATATAGCTGCCAGTGTCTCAGGCCTGCGTGTGTTCTTCTGCAATATGCTCTCGATCAATCAGATTTGCATAACTAAACTGTCTACAATCCTGCTCGGCTGCCCAGGTGCAGAGACATTTGCATATAGAACAGCGAGGAGGTCCCTAGAGTCTCCTCAGACTCCAGTGACTGCTGAGCCCGCAGTCCACACAGCCCTAGAAATGAAATTGGAATGACAAAAAAATGGTAGCACTAGTCTGCAAGGGAGAAATATGTGCACTGTGTTTCCCAGACTATGCAGATAGCACAGGACAACAACAACAAAAAATTCTAAACATTTTCAAACAATCTTCAACACTTTTCCCATGTACACATGGAATGTACTGCCTGATCTTTGTTACAAGACCTCTTTCCATATAGAGACATGCCTGAGCTTTGTTTCCCGGTCTATTCAGATCTTACGGGGCAGTAGTAAAGGGGTGGGACCAATTTTTGACACTTTCCATATAGATTTCACACATCAAATTTGGGTTGTGGCTGAAGCTCCATCACAAATTCTTTAGGTGCACTTTAAAACAAGTACAAAATTTAAAGGGATTTTACCAGATTTCGTTCTACAAAACTTGATAGTAGAAACAAACCTGCGATATTACTATTTCATATAAAATTTTGATGCCAAACCTGTATAGGGAGTGTGTTCAGTAGAAGATTATAATATGTCGTTTATGGGTATATGCAATTTAAGACTATGGCGAAATGTTCAAAATCTAACTTTGCAGATAGTAACCTCTTATAGCATAGCCACAGCTACCTTACCCTAAAAGATAATGAGGCACATTTACTAAGGGTCGCACGGACTGTGCATGTTCTTCATGGCTAAAACATGTCTGTGCTGCGGACCACACAACCCATTTTTGGCGGAGCTGCGCTGGCTTCCATGCAACACAAATTAGGGGGACGTGCCGTCGGATGGTCCGACTGATTTGGACCGAGCGATGTATTTAACTTGCAAATTGTGTCGCATGCCCTATGTTAAAGGTTCACCACAAAAAAGATGGTGAACTCTGTTGGACATGAGCGGGGAAGCGACAGATTTATGATTTCTGGCGCACAATCTTAGTGTATCGCCCCACGCAGCATTATAGACGGACAATGCACTTTTTGTGAACTCCGGTGATCCTGTAAGTAAATGGGTCCCATTATGTAGACCATCTTTTATACTCATCTGACCATTATGTCGGTACTATGACATCACTGTGAATGTCCATAGATGTATCAAAACTTGGAAAAGGAAAGATGACCATTATAAAAAAAAACACTTTTATTCAATAATAAAGATATACAGCAACAACACAAACTATAAAAACCCTTAAAAAGGTGCCCAATCAGCACCTAAAGAGTGGACAGGAAAGGTACAAAGCCATGTCCCTCATTTGTTCTCCCTGTTCCCTGCTATAAGAAAATTACAAACGGTAAAATTTGAAATCCTATCCATGCAATAAAGCACACATCAAACCAATAAAGCTGCAAATAAGTAATGAAAGATCAGCACACTGGGCCACAGTGGGTGCAAAGTGCTCTGGTAGACATACCCCTGAGGAAGTCACGAGGAGTGACGAAACGCGTGGGGTCTGTCTCCCTGCATCTCTCCCATCCATTTGCAACTAAGTGGGGGTCATTTACTAAGGGCCCGATTCCCGTTTTCCCGAAGTGTTACCCGAATATTTCCGATTTTGCGCCGATTTTCCCTGAATTGCCCCGGGATTTTGGCGCACGCGATCGGATTGTGGCGCATCGGCGCTGGCATGCACGCGACGGAAATCGGGGGATGTGGTCGAACGAAAACCCGACGCATTCGGAAAAAAACGTGCCGCATTTAATAAAAAAAATTGGTCGCACGCGCCATACTTACATGCACCAGGAAGAGATCAGTGAACTCCGACGCAACTCGGCGGACCTCGGTGCAGCAGCGACACCTGGTGGACATCGGGAGCAGGACCTTCATGAATCGCCTGAAGACGTGAACGCTCGTCGGAGAACCCGCCGCTGGAATGCGAATGGACCGGGTAAGTAAATGTGCCCCAGTATCTCCAACTTGCACTTTTGTAGAATTGTTTACATCAGGTCCCATTGTGTGATTATCTACCAGAGCACTTGGCACCCACTATGGCCCAGTGTGCTGATCTTTCATTACTTATTTGCACGGCGACATGTCCTATCTTTTCCCGGGCTACGGAGCGGTACGGTGCCGCATGTGTGCCGTGAGCCCATAGAAGTGTATGGGGGACGTATATATATCGGCCGTACATACATTCCCCATACATGTGTGTGAATGTAGCCTAAGTATTATTCTTTTATTTTGATATTACTCTGTGTATTATCCCTGTTTTGTGACCTGTGGGTACTATCTATGTTCCTTTGCATTACTGTATATTATTCGTATACTGTGGCATCGCTGTGTAAATTCTATTATGGTAATGTCCAGTGGTCAGGTCATGTTGGGAGGTGTAATATCTATGTATATAGTATAATAGGATTGTATTATGGTCATGTCCAGTGGTCAGGTCATGTTGGGAGGTGTAGTATCTATTACAGTATAATAGGATGTATTATGGTCATGTCCAGTGGACAGGTCATGTTGGGGAGTAGTATATAGTATTATAGTATAATAGGATTGTATATGGTAATGTCCAGTGGTCAGTCATGTGGGAGGTGTAGTATCTATGTATATAGTATAATAGGATTGTATTATGGTATGTCCGTGGTCAGGTCATGTTGGGAGGTGTAGGTAATATGTATATAGTATAATAGATGATATGTATGTATGAGTCAGTCATGTTGGGAGATAGTATCTATCTAATACTAATGGATTGTTTATGGTCAGTCCATGTGTCAGGTCAGTGGGAGGTGTAGATATATGTATAAGTATAATAGGTTGTATAGTGTCATGTCCAGTGGTCAGGTCATGTTGGGAGATGTAGTATCTATGTATATAGTATAATATGATTGTATTATGATGTCCAGTGGACGGTCTGTTGGGAGGGTAGTACTATGTACATGTATAATAGGATGTTATATGGATGCCAGTGTCAGTGTCAGTGTTGGGAGGTGTAGTATCTATGTAACAGTATATAGGATTGTAGTTATGGCATGTCCAGGTCAGGTCATTTGGGAGTGTATTAGTCTATGTATATCGTATAATAGGATTGTATTATGGTCATGTCCAGTGGTCAGGTCATGTGGGAGGTGTGTAGTATCTATAGAAGTATAATAGGATTGTATATGGTCATGTCAGTGGTCAGGTTCCGTTGGGAGGTTGTAGTATCTATGACTTAGTATAATAGGATTGTATTATGGTCATGTCCAGTGGTCAGGTCATGTTGGGAGTGGAGTATCTATGTATACAGTATATAGGATTGTATTATGGTCATGTCCACGGGTCAGGTCATGTTGGGAGGTGTAGTATATATGTTCTAGTATAATGAATGTAATTATGGAATGTCCAGTGGTCAGGTCATGTTGGAGGTGTAGTATCTATGTTATAGTTAATAGGATTGTATTATGGTATGTCCAGTGTCAGGTCATGTTGGGAGATGTAGTATCTATGTTATAGTAAATAGATTGTATTATGGTCATGTCCAGTGTCAGGTCATGTTGGGAGGTGAGTATATATGTATATAGTATATAGGATTGTATTATGTATGTCCAGTGGTCAGGTCATGTGGGAGGTATAGTATCTAGTATATAGTATATAGGATTGTATTATGGTAATGTCCAGTGGTCAGGTACTGTTGGGAGATGTGTATCTAGTATAGAGTATAATGGATTGTATTATGGTCATGTCCAGTGGTCAGGTCATGTTGGAGGTGTAGTTTCTATGTACATAGTATATATAGGATTGTATTATGGCTGTTCAGTGGTCAGGTCATGTGGGAGGTGTAGTATATGTATACAGTATAATAGGATTGTTTATAGTCATGGTCAGTGGTCAGGTCATGTTGGAGAATGTAGTATCTATGTATACAGTATACATAGGATGTATTATGGTATGTCCAGTGGTGGTTCATGTTGGGAGGTTTAGTATAGATTATATAGATATAGATGTTATTATGGTGCAGGTCCTGGTCAGGTCATGTTGGGAGTGTAGTATATATGTATAGTATAATAGGATTGTATTATAGTCATGTCAGTGGTCAGGTCAGTGTTGGGAGATGTAGTATCTATGTATACAGTATAATAGGATTGTATTATAGTCATGTCCAGTGGTCAGGTCATGTTGGGAGATGTAGTATCTATGTATAAGTATAATAGGATTGTATTATGTCATGTCCAGTGGTCAGGTCATGTTGGGAGTGTAGTATCTATGTATTTAGAGTATAATAGGATTGTATATAGTAATGTCCAGTGGTCAGGTCATGTGGGGAGTGTAGTATCTATGTATAAGATAATAGGATTGTATTATGGTATGTCCATGGTCAGGTCATGTTGGGAGAGTAGATCTATGTATACAGTATAATAGAATTGTATTATGGTCATGTCCAGTGGTCAGGTATGTTGGGGGTGTAGTATCTATTGATATAGTATAATAGGATTGTATTATGGTCATGGTCAGTGGGTCGGTATGGTGGGAGGTGTAGTATCTATGTATTATAGTATAATTAGGATTGTATTATGGTATGTCCAGTGGTCAGGTCATGTTGGGAGGTGTAGTATCTAGTATAAGTATAATAGGTTGTATTATGGTATGTCCAGTGGTCAGGTCATGTTGGGAGAGTGTAGTATCTAGTACACAGTATAATAGGATTGTATTATGGTATGTCCAGTGGTCAGGTCATGTTGGGAGGGGTGTATAATGTATATGTATAATAGGATGTATTAGTATCCAGTGGTCAGGGTCAGTTGGGAGGTGTAGTATATATGTATATAGTAGAATAGATTGTATTATGGTATGTCCAGTGGTCAGGTTGTTGGGAGGTGTGTATAATTATGATATAGTATAATAGGATTGTATTATAGTCATGTCCAGTGGTCAGGTCATGTGGGAGGTGTGAGTACTATGTATATAGTATAATAGGTGTATTATTGGTCATAGTCCAGTGGTCAGGTCATGTTGGGAGGTGTAGTAATATGTATATAGTATAATAGGATTGTATTATCGTATGTCCAGTGGTCAGGTCATGTTGGGAGGTGTATTATTATGTATATAGGATAATAGGATTGTATTATGGCAATGCCAGTGGTCAGGTCATGTTGGAGGTGTAATATCTATCTATATGTATAATAGGATTGGTATATCATGTCCGTGGTCAAGGTCATGTTGGAGGTGTAGATATATGATATAGTATAATAGGATGTATTATGGTATGTCCAGTGGTCAGGTCATGTTGGGAGGTGTAGTATATATGTATATAGTAAATAGGATTGTATTATAGTCATGTCCAGTGGTCAGGTCTTGTTGGGAGTGGTAGTATATAGTATATAGTATAATAGGATTGTATTATAGTCATGTCCAGTGGTCAGGTCATGTTGGGAGATGTAGTATCTATGTATATAGTATAATAGGATTGTATTATGGTCATGTCCAGTAGTCAGGTCATGTTGGGAGATGTAGTATCTATGTATACAGTATAATATGATTGTATTATGGTCATGTCCAGTGGTCAGGTCATGTTGGGAGGTGTAGTATATATATATACAGTATAATAGGATTGTATTATGGTCATGTCCAGTAGTCAGGTCATGTTGGGAGATGTAGTATCTATGTATACAGTATAATAGGATTGTATTATGGTCATGTCCAGTGGTCAGTCATTTTTGGGGGAGATGTATATCTATGTATACAGTATAATAGATGTATTAGAGTCTGTCCAGTGGTCAGGGTCATGTTGGGAGTGTAGTATGTATCTATACGTATAATATGATTGTATTATGCGCCATGTCCAGTGGTCAGGTTCATGTTGAGATGATGTATATCTATCTATATAGTATAATATGATTGTATTATGTCATTCAGTGGTCAGGTCATGTTGGGAGGTGTAGTATCGTTTGTATATAGTATATAGGATTGTATTATGGTCTGTCCAGTGGTCAGGTCATGTTGGGAGAGTGTAGTATCTATGTATACAGTATAATAGGATTGTATTATGGTCATGTCCAGTGGTCAGGTCATGTTGGGAGGTTTAGTACTATGTTAATGTATATAGGATTGTATTAGGTCATGTCCAGTGGTCAGGTCATGTTGGGGTGTAGTATCTATGTAACAGTATAATAGATTGTATTATAGTCATGTCCATTGGTCGTCATGTGAAGGTGTAATATATGTATGTATAATAGGATTGTATTATGGTAATGTCCAGTGGTCAGGTCATGTTGGGAGGTGTAGTATATATGTATAGTATAATAGGATTGTATTAGATCATGTCCGTGGTCAGTCATGTTGAGGTTAGTATCTATTTATATAGTATAATAGGATTGATTATCGCATGTCCAGTGGTCAGTCATGTTGGAGGTGTATATATCTATGTATAGTATAATAGGATTTTATTATGGTCATGTCCAGTGGTCGTCATGTTGAGGTGTAGTATCTATGTATACAGTATAATAGATTGTATATGATCATGTCCAGTGGTCAGGTCATGTTGGGAGGTGTAGTACTGTGTATATAGTATATAGGATTGTATTGGTCATGTCCAGTGTCAGGTCATGTTGGGAGTTGTAGTATCTATGATATGTATAATAGGATTGTATTATGGTCATGTCCAGTGGTCAGGTCAGGTGGGGAGTGTGTATCTATGTATACAGTATAATAGATTGTATTATGGTCATGTCCAGTGATCAGGTCATGTTGGGAGGTGTAGTATCTATGTATATAGTATAATAGGATTGTATTATGGTCATGTCCAGTGGTCAGGTCATGTTGGGAGTTGTAGTATCTATGTATATAGTATAATAGGATTGTATAGCATAAAATAGAATTGTATTGTGGTCTTGGGTCATATAGCTATATATTAGCTGTATGCATTAATATATGAGGAGTCATAAGCCTCTTTTAGTAACCCGGCCTTTACTCTTCATAGCCAAGAGAACATAACCACATAATTCCTCTGCTTGTTTAATAATCCATAATACGGCTTGAAATAAAAGGTGTCGGTGACTCGCAGAAATCCACACTGCGTTATCCAACAAAGATATTATATTTTTCTCATCAATCTTGGTGGCCTTCTTGATACTTTCCAATGCCGCAGGTATCATTAAAATCCATATATGTCATTGTGTTGTAAAAATTATTTAATACTTTTTGCAGAAATCTCTTTTAAGTGAAAGTCACAGATAGATTTCCTGTCGTTGGCTCACAGGAATACTCATCTCTGCTCGTGTAATGAAAACTGTCAGTCTTACATCCATAGCACATTATTACTAATGCAGGAGCGCTAGACAAATCTCTCTTTAAGTGGCTGATTTTCTATGTAATTACAGGTACAAGCAGATTCTAAAATCCTCCTTTACTGTACAGATCAAAGTAAAGTCCGGAATATTTTCCATGGATGTTATCCAATTGCAGTGGACTGCGGTGACCATATTACATTGCACTGCGGGTGGTTCAGGTAAATGTGGACAGGTAAATCATCAGGGAAAAGAGGGCCATACATCCAATAAATAATAATAATGTAATAATAATCTTTATTTATATAGCGCCATCAAATTCCGTAGCGCTTTACAAATCATAGGGGACATATACAGATATAATACATTGCAAAGAACAAACAGTCATATGGAACAATAGGAGTGAGGGCCCTGCTCACAAGAGCTCACAGACTATGAGGATGAGGGGGTGACACAAGAGATTGTATAATGGTCCAGCCATTCTTTATAAGGGAGCAATATAAAATAATTCAATAAATAATTTAATAAATAAAAATTTTGCTGCTTGAACCAGCCATCAGCCACCATCTTATTTACAGGGTTCTAGGTAAAAAAAAGACTGCAGAGAAGCCTGGAGCTTGGTATATATCAGCTGTTTGCCAAATAACAGACGGGAGATAGGACATAGAATGGATTAGTAAAGGGAGAGTTGATGTTTCATGTAGTTAGCGAGTGTGATAGGCTTGCCTAAAGAGATGGGTTTTAAGAGCATGTTTGAAGCTTTGGAGGGTGGGTATTAGTCTCAGAGTCTGGGGAAGAGCATTCCAGAGAATTGGAGAAGTCCTGGGTACGTGCATGAGAGGTTCGAATTAAGGTAGAGATTAATCTAATGTCACTGGCAGATCGAAGAGCACGGGAAGGGCGATAGACTGAGATGAGAGAAGAGAGATAGGGAGGTGCAGCATTGTGCAGAGCTTTGTGGATGAGGGTTATTATTTTAAAGTGAATACGGAAGGAGACAGGCAGCCAGTGGCACAAACTGGAGGCATCCGTGTAGCGGATCAATATTATCCATATATATTTGTATATATATTTTATATACTAATCCATATATAATTTGTAAAAAAAATCTGAAAAAAGTCCTTAATTGTCCTCAAGTGATTGCTCCAATCCCCTCCAATGGGTTTGTCTTCTGCTGGATCCTCTGAGTCGATTATAATGTGTTATAGCCTGGGCCCATCTCTAAGTGGCCAGTCTGACTCTGATGCCTGTGGTCAACGTACTGAATATCTTTATTAAACTTTGTTAGACTATATCTCTCAGCATGCCAATACATAGAGTCATTCCATCCACCTATTCCATTGGATCCCTCAATTATCTAATTGGACCTTCTATGTATTATATAAAGAATGCTCATGTTAATGGCTAATATTTGATGCGATTGCTTCTTAGCAGATTTAAAAATGATTTTAAAATGATGTAAAATTATTTAAATACAACCTCATATGATGCAAGAAAAAACAAGCAAAAAAAACCACACAAAAAAAAATCACAGATTAATCATTCATTTGTCATACATTTGAGCAAATTTATCATACATTTGCGTACGGTGTTCCAGCATATTATGTGAATTTTGCCCCCTCCATCAGGGGGTTTCGGCCTATTGATATATCTGGTGAAGATTGCACTGCTGGGCAATTCTATGCTGGGTCCAGCCTGGTGTAGGATTGTGCTATAGCCTGTGCCAGTTTCTGGTAGTACGTTAGCATGCAGGCCCACTGTGCTGCCAGGCAGGCTCCCATCATACCCCTTAAAGTCAACTTTGGGCAGAAGTGGCATAAGGGGGGAAATGGGTGTATATTTCTGGCCGTAGTAACTGACTATTTCAAGGCTTGTATGCCAGAAATCTGGTGCACGATCCCAGGTATATTCCCTCCAATGTATATTTTTTCCAGAAATATCACTATAAAGGAAAAGAGAAATATTAACCTATATAACCTATCTGTTTAACTACCTTTCTATTATCTATCTATCTGAGAGAATTTTTTCCATCAAGTTTTAATGCGGCTCTGTAATTTCTCCTCCTTGTTTAAAATATGGTTATGATAATCGACTGCCACATCAGAGGGAGTAGATAAAAAGGTATCTATCTATCTATCTATCTATCTATCTTTCTATCTATCATATTGGAAACATAGCAGCCACAGCATTGGGTGTGCATAGGTGATGTTAATAGTCCAAATATATGTTTTGGTTAAGAAAACGCACTCAGCACTGCTGCATCTATTCTCCTGTAGCAGCCATGCATATGAGCAGCATCACTTAGAAGTCATGATATGTATCAGTTAATGACACTATGACACACACCGCGAGCGGAGACCTTGCTACCCCTGTCAGGTGTGCCCGCTCATGCAGGGGTTATGCAGTGTACACTTTAGCCGCTTGTTTCACATTGCAGATCTGAATGTTATTTTTTGCATGTCTAATTAGGGGACGGAACAGATGGTAATATGTTTGCAGTTTTCTGTCCATTAATATGACCTACTCTGCCAAAGAATTGTTCACTATATCAAGGATATTTTATAGTAGCGTTTGTACACTACTCGCATTTGTGCGAAATAATGAACCTCGGCAAATGTGTTCTATGTTTCCGCACATTATCCTACCCGTCATAAATTTACGGAATCGGTAACGCCGTGAAATAATAAGATGGCAGGCTATTTATTGCTCATTTATTGCCGGTAGTAAAAAGGATGTAGTGTGCAATGGTGTTTGTTATAATACCGGCGAGTACTGCTATTTTTAAATCAACAAAGTGGTTAATTGATGAAATTACTGACACTAAATATGCATAGCACCCATTATTTCTCTGTGTTTTTAGGTCAGTAATCTGGCAGTGGCGGCAGATTGGGGAACAACTATTCATATCGTAATGCCTGTCTAAAGACAAGGCGCTCCACATAGAGAAAACCCTCCAGTGACATACTGGAGACAAAATGTTTCATTTCTTTTACAATGTTTTTTTTTGTAATTTTACTTTTTTTTATTTAACTTTTTTTTTCCACCATTGCGCGTACATCTTTGATTCTGCAGGTGGTATTGTTATTGGCTGCAGCAAAAAACACAAACTAAAAGCAGGAGATGCTGCGAGGATCATTTTTCTCAACATGAATCTGGAAGGGTTCCCAGACAAGGCCTTATCCGTGGGTCTGTCTTTAAAAAATAAACTGCACCCAGC
This sequence comes from Engystomops pustulosus, assembly GCA_019512145.1. Taxonomy (NCBI): domain Eukaryota; kingdom Metazoa; phylum Chordata; class Amphibia; order Anura; family Leptodactylidae; genus Engystomops; species Engystomops pustulosus. The sequence goes on along the minus strand of CM033647.1, from coordinate 47,944,956 downwards.
TTTATGGGAGGTAAGCGGCAGACATGATTCTTCTATAAGCAGGAGACAATAGAAGAGAAAACAAACATGATGACAAAATAATTCACACCTCTTCTCTTGTCAGATGGTCACAGGAGGAGGATGAATAATGAGAGGACCATCAAAGTTAAATAAAAAGTTTGGTTTGTATATCAGATACCAAACTATCTATCTAGTAGAAAAACAGGCTGCTTTTCTACTACATACTGTAGTTACTACTTCCTCCCATCCTATATATTATCTATCTATCTATCTATCTATCTATCTGATTTATATACAGGCAGTCCCTGGGTTACATACAAGATAGGGTCTGTAGGTTTGTTCTTAAGTTGAATTTGTATGTAAATCGGAACTGTATATTTTATCATTGTAATCCCAGCCAGAACTTTTTTGGTCTCTGTGACAATTGGATTTTAAAAATGTTGGATTGTCATAAGAATCAGGATTAACAATAAAGCTTCATTACAGACACCTGTGATAACCGTTATAGCTGTTTATTGTATTCTAGGACTAAAGGACAATAAATTACCAATATACAGAGGTCCGTTTGTAACTAGGGGTCGTATGTAAATTGAGTGTTCTTAAGTAGGGGACCACCTGTATATGTTCAGCATCTTTTATTTGAACACCCTGATGTGACAGTTGTTAGTATTACGGAGGTATAGTAGCTTTCACTTACAGACCCACCACTTAAAAGGATCCTGTTACCAGGTTTTACCCCATTTAATTTCTAGCTCCCTCAGGTAGGGTGTAAAATGTCATTTATAGAATATCTTTTATGTTAAATATCACTCATTTACCTATAAAAAATCTCCTCCAAAGTAATGAGCAGAGAAGGGTCACACTTTGCCTGAGATGAGTCAAGTTTAGTGTCACTTTTGATGTGGCTTTATAGTTCTTTATAGTACTTATGAACACAGATGCAAGCTGAAGATAAAAATCCAATGTCTGCCTTTTTTAACTGGTTCTTTAAGTTTCAGATGTGATCTGAAAGATGAGATTCTTATCTTTAATATGATATGAAAGCATCTTTACCATAGAAGAGAATAACTCTGCAGACTCTAAACTTGACTCATCTCAGGCAGAATATGATTCTACTCTGCTCTTTTTCACATTAATGTTTTATAGGTAAACGGGTGAGATTTCACATAAAATACAGAATTCTAGGAACGACATTGCATGCCCTACCTGATGGGGGTATTAGTTTAATTGGGTAAAATCTTGGTAAGACTATTATGGAATTATTGTACCACTCCTTCATTAAGAGGTGACACAGAGTGGAGCTCCAGTAGAGTTGACCCCTAAATTTCTTGAAGGATGACAGACACCATGGGGGCATTTATCTGTGCTTCTATGCCAGCTTTTGGTAAGTGAAGTGGACCCATATGGCTGCACCATGCCAGCAAAACCTTCTAAAAACCTGCTCAGCTTTAATTTGCAGGGTTTGACGTGAAATACGCTAGGTCTGTCCTGTTGTAGTTGTGCCTGGCAGTGCGGCCATCTGATGGCATATACCTCTTGGTGTATCTGCCAGGACAAGGGGGCATAGATTTTATCATAAGCCGGCACACAATAAATTCCCCCTCCCCTTGATTCTTAGACTTCTATGACTGGTAGACTCTGAACTCTGGAGACACTTGGAGATCCCATTCCCGACTACATGATTACTGAACCAGATGTGAAATCCCCCATGCGTATGTGTGGTATACCGAGAGACTGCTGCTGCTGCACAGAAGGGCAGAACTGATGTAGGTATCTGTCTTGTGCCACATGGTTTTCTACCCATTCCATTGGCAGCACATTTGCATTGGCTCTGTGGATTACACATTAAAGATCTGCAACAAAAGTTTTGTTCTGAAAAGGGACAATGTTCTGTACCAGAAAGGGTCCTCTATGCAGCATGAATAAAGAAAGGATAAGATGAGGATAAGATATAGAGGTAGAAAAGAGGGAGCAAAGGGCGCTGGAGAGTGGAGGGAGAAGGAGAGAGGAAAAAAAAAGTGGGGATAAGATGGAGGAAAGGGGACATCCAGACCCAGTAAGGGGGTTGTTGAGAAAAGGACAAAAGTCCATTCAGGATCTAAAATAGCTAGTCTATCATCAACAGATTGCTGGAAAGGAAGCCATGGTTGCCAAGTTTTATGGTCCTCCATGTGCATAATATCATTTACCTTGTTAATCCACATGGGTATTGTCGGAGGAGTGGTTTCTCCACAGTATTGGGATCCACAATAACTAAGAATCCCAGTAGAGAACGCTTGTATGTCAATACTGAGATGTCAGTCCAGCCACAAAAACGGGCCATGTGTCACCCATATTGTAAACAAACCATACAAACCATATACAAAGAGATATAGTGGGCTGGAAGCCACCTGACCTGATCTCCTGGACAAACTACCACACAAATACGGGCCGTATGCGGTGGACATAGACTTCTATGGAGAGGCCGTACCACAAAAATGTAAAAACAAGTAGGATGTTCTATGTTTTACTTTGTGGCCTGACAGCCAGTGCATGGTGCAGTTAGAAATACAGTGATCAGATACAAAGTCATATTTCCCATTAAAGGCAATGAGGTCATTTATGAGTATAAAAAAATGGTAATGTGCATGAGGCCTAACTTGGAACTACAACGGTTGGAAGTGCAATTTTTTTTAATAAATATTTTTTTAATTGTAGCAATTGTTTTACTCCTTCCACACTCTTTTTTGCCACCATGACTCAATACCACCTGCTGCATATTAATGAAGGTCACTTAAATATGATTCCCTATAATAACTCTATTATGTGTAACAAAATGACTCCATAATCCCCAGTCTTCCTAAGGTCTTTGTTTCTATAGGAGGATTTCCGAGATCAGAAGCATCTTGTTCAGTGCAGTGTTTTATTTCCCTTCTCAGCATTTCTCTTTCTCTCATTATTACAGCCTCCTCCCTGGCTTGTATGTGTGTTAGCAATCCACGAACACCTTTCACCTTGTGTACTATATCTTACCCTAAAGCAAAGCCTAACAATATCATTGATTTTTTTTACACTTCAATAAGCTGGTTCAAGAGCACCCTGCTGATTTATCCCCAACCATCCCGTTCCCCTGGGGCACACTGCTGCTATTTATCACACCTCCCTTGGCTCATTGGACATTCTGAAATATGTTCATTGCAACACCACAACTTCTGGAGGAAATCATTATGTAGAGTGTTAACTTTGTTAAAAAAAAAAAAGAAAGAAAAAAAAGTTTAGCTAAATGTTTCTGGAAACAGAGTGCAAGGATTCAATTTACTTTCTTCCTTTCTGCAGCTCTATGTAAGGCTTTTTAGCAAGTTTTGCTAAATCATTGTATAATGGCGACTCATAAAATTCAGCGTACAAGCTTGAGCCGGACTTTGGTGGTTACTCTACAATAGACAAGACTAAGGATTTCCTCCCTCCTGCTATACTGATTAAGTTCATTCTTAACTCTCATGGACCTTACTGACCATGTTACAGCTGAGGCCATTATTATGTCAGGCTCTTCTTGTCTTCCGATTGGTTAATTATTACTCTGAACCTAAAGATTTAGAATGTATTTATTTGAATAAGGCCCATTTAATATGTAACAGATAGGTTTTTTTTCCCACAAGGGTATCCAATAGTTAGGTGACCAAAGATTTTGCTCAGTTTATTGATCCTCTCAAATGTCAGCTTCTGACAGCTTCTTTTAGTTAGCCAAAATCATTGGACAAAAGTGTTTGCAAGTGTTCAGCTGCCAGCTCCAAGGTCCTACCTTGATGCCAATCTATAGGCATTAACCGAATGGCGCACTCACACAGCACGTCCATGCATCGGCACGAAGAAGCAATACGGATATACAAGAGTGGTATGCTGAACTGTTTTTCTTCTTTTTCACATATGAAAAATGTTGCCCAGGGTGTGGGCAACATTTTTTATACCCACAACATCAGATCCTTTTACACATTTTAAAAAGGGGTTCCAGACCCCAAAGCGAGTTGTGTCTGAGTGCGCCATTCAGTTATTTCCCATACCTTTCCAAACCATAAAGTCCTGTCCAGTGTGGCGACTGGACACAGACCAATACCTCGAAGGAAGCACCAGATATCACAATTGGAAGCTTAAAATAGTGTTGTGCCTATTTGAAGCACAACACACATCAATGAGACTATTCCCTCTCTTACTTTTACCCAAAGATTTCATACGGTATTACACTATTAGCTCTTTCCCCTGGCCTTCTTTTCTCTTGCCCCTATCCACCTCATTGATGGCAATGTAGACATTTTATGACTCTGAGCTAGCATTTGGCCAAACTCTGTTCACTAGCCACCATCAACCAAATCTTTTTAAATTGGCCAGTTTGTATGGTTACACACACCGAAATGCAGTTCAGGGGGTGCCAGATTCATGAAGAATGAATGCTACAATTCCTGAATCTGGTGCCCTCTGAACACTATACAGGCAAACTGCACCTAGATTTTAGTAAATGTGGGCCATTGCTCTTCTTTGCAGGTTATTCAGGTAAACCTATATCATGGATGAAGTTCCATTTGATGATATGGGACTCATGGGGCCTTGACTTTTTACCTGTAGGAAGTTTGATAAACAATAAAGAGGAGGCAAAGAAAGAGCTCCATCCTCCAACTGATTTTTGTTCATGAAATCCTCAATTCTTCTAAATATATCGTCATTTTAAACCAAAAAATTTAACATAACTGAATTGAATGTCAATTTTTGTGCCTTCTTCACTGTCTCCAGATATAGAAGCTTAATTAAATGGTTAATGGTGACAATGTTTGATTGTCACACTTGTTAGATAAAATCATATGATAGGTGTATTAATACTTGGGTGGTCTTAAATTCTCTTGAAAATCACATATAATAAAAATGAAATACAGCTTGAGAAAGTTTTGTATCTGAAGCAGAAGCCTCTTTGTATGAATACATTTCTCCAATGCATAGACATATGGGCCCGACTGTAGTGAGGTGTCGTACACAAGTCTCCTGCCATATGAACATCTTTGTCTACCCTCCGTTTTGCTAGAGCATGGCATACTGCTAGAACTGTCTATTTTTATGTACTTAACATATATTAAACTATAAAATTACTAGTCTGAGCTTGGCTTATTTCAAGGCTCCTAAATCTTGGCAGATTCTGTGCAGTCTGTTACAGTTTTTCATTGCCAGGGAAAGTTTTCTCAGAGAATCTGAAGCAGGGCGGCACAGCAATTTCTAATGGACAGTCATGAAAAATATCCGGTATTGGTAGGACTGGGGATCTGGATTCAAAGTCCATTGGGTTAATACCAGTGCATTGTTTACTTGCTCTTCAAATGTTTCAGTTTGGTCTGTTGCTGGTTGTTATCAGTCACTTATTGATTTGCATTAAGTTATTCTCTGAGGTAAATAAGCTAAATTGTGCTACCAGGGACTTAGTCCGGCATCCTCAGGTCAATGTCAGGTAGGTGCTATGAAAAAAAGAGTCAAAAATGTGATGGGGACACATGATAATGGCCTACATCAGAGATGGACACTAAGAGATCGTCACTGTTCCAGTACAGCATATGGTTATTTAATTTTACCTTCTTAAATGGGTTTTCGAGACAATAATATGGATTATGTTTGCATAGCTGTCAATATTATAACAGTGCTTTTCAGTGAAGTTCCAAGCCAATGGGGTCTGGGATTTGCCAAAGCATTGGATCCAGCAGTCCCAATAAAATTTTACATGTCCATGAACATAAAAAAGCTGCCAATCCACTTACTGAGAACAATTCATTTAAAATATGACCCAAAAAGGTGGTTGTTGTCCATTCTAACAAGCATATTAATATTACTATATATTGCCCAGGTATATGAATATTCCCTGGATTCCCAGGCGTATCCATGAGAGAGCACAGGAATTAGCTGTAACTTATTTTAGTCATCCCAAAGGAATAGTAAAGATATTTTGACGGTGGAAGACTTGGGCCTGAAGTGTCATAGCCTGCATAATATAGTGAGGCTAGGCATACACATTGATAGAGAGATAACTGTCAATGCATCCTCTTGGTAGTAACCCTACTATTTCATTGTAGATCAGAATTGTGGGTCAGAATGCATTTGAGCAATTTTAATGACATATTTATTAATGTGACTAATGTCTCTAATATTAAAGATTGTAAAAGCACAGGTATATTGTTGACCTGTGACAATTCTGATGGTGGATCAGCATTCAGTGGACAAATCGAAGCACTGTGCTGATATGATATGATATGGGTGTTAACAAGCACAAGGAAGTCCATGTTTAGTCATATCTGTCAACCGGCCCGGATTCTGGAGGACAGTCCCTAATATAGGGGGGACCATTCTGTCCCCATTCCGTCTTTAGAGCTGTGAAGAACAGCAGATACGGAGAAAGCAGGCTACTTTTATAAGGAATGAGGACAGGAATGAGTAGGGCCGAAAGAGGGAATAAGAAAGGGGGACAACAAGGCATTATAAGGAGAGAGCTACAGAGAAGAGGGCATGAGACATAGGGCACATTTACTTACCCGGTCCTGTCGCGATCCCCGATCCGGACTGTCCGAAGAGGATGAAGATCGTGCACCCGATATCCTGCATGTGTCGCTTCCTCGCTGAGGTCCGCCGGAGTTCACCTTTTTCTTCCCGGTGTATGTGAGTATGAGCATGTATGAGTATGAGTATGTGAGCATGTCTTGCGACACAATTTGACATCTTTAATCTTGTTGTCTGAATCCGTCGGATCGTCCGTTGGCCCGCCCCCCAATTTGTGCCATCGCCAATGCACCAAAATCCGATCGCGTGTGACACTATTCCCAACGCGACCCCCGAAAATGTCAGAAAACCCAACGGAAATGCGGCTGTGGGGACCTTGGTAAATAAGCCCCATTGGGTCTGTAGGAAGCAGAGCATTGTAAGTGGAGAACTACAGACATAGGAATGTTGATTGGGGTTTGGTGGATTCTGTTATCCATTAGCTCCTACTGCATTCCGATCATAAATTGAAGAAGTGATGGTGGTGGGTGGGCTTAGAGAAGACATTAAATGATGCATAAGAAACCTATACAGCTGTAATTATTCTATACCATATCCCCGTACATGATAGGGATGGGGGTGTTATAAAGACAGCACATACAGAGCTGATAACAGCCGCTTTAGCAATAATTGGTTAAGAGCAGTCCTTTTCTTGAGACATGGGAGCAATAAATCATTGCTATTAAATGCCCTTAGTGTTGTCCTGATTGTTAGGAGCACTGGGATAAGTCACATGACCTGACGAAGGCTAGGGGTCTGCCATTTTGTGCTGACATTAGTTGGCTTATTAACATTCCTCTTCACTAATTAGAAAAGCTTCTTCCTATATCTTAACATAAATGCCATGACCTGCCCCCATTGTTTCAGATGAATATGGCAATTATTCAAATGGCAGATAAATACCTGACTTGGTGATACAAGTGGGACAAATTCTACAGCATTTGCTTTGCAGGCTGCAAAACGGTGTCAAACATCTCCTTTTACATAGCAGTGCAGTTTAGGGACCTGAAAAGGAAACTCAAAGACCTTAGAATTTCTGAACATTTCAAGATATAGAATTGGCATTCTTGCAGCTACCACTAGGGGAAGCATACTGCTTTTGATCTCTATAGAAAATTGTCTTCGGTAAGCTCCCCCTAGTGGTGGATTCAGGCTGCTGGAATTTCATTGTGTAAATCTATCCAAGTGTAATGAGTAAGAGCATAACATAGATATTCTGAAATTAGCACTGTATTTTTAACCAGAAGATAAAATTACATTTGTAGTTCAAGGTGCTTTGTAGTTCAAGAAACACTTACAATATAGCAATTATCAGTGTTGTAACCCAGCTTTGTTATTTTATACAATGGTTAGTTATATCTGTCCTCTAAAATTCAAAGAAAGGTGAGTTATAACTGATACAGGAACTGAAACACCATTAATATTACTTGTCACCCAGCTTTTCTAGAATGTCACACCTATTTCAACCACTCAGAACCCAAGGAAAGATAAGTTATCCCCAGCAGGTCCAGTTAGTTCATAGTGACGCAGACAACACGTCCTGCTCTTTGTGTTGCTTTTTTTGCTGCCTAATCCCAAGGGCTGCTTTTCCTGCGGCTTCTATTGCCTTGGCGCTTACAAATATTCACACGACATTGCCTTCAATAAGAGGATACATTAATGGAACTTGTCCGATCTCCTCCGATCCTGCTCCACGTTTCCCAGACTGACGGCGTCGCCCCCTGAACAACTTCCTTTAATGAAATTATGTCTAGTGAAGCATAAAAAAAGCATCTTTCAGTCCTAACACCAAACATGCGTCAGGTGGAGAGATTTCATTGTGCTTAGAAAAATATTAATAAAAATAAAGTCTTGTCTGACGGGGAGGGGGAAGGCACCGAGGCCTGACATAGCCGGCTCCGCCGCACAGCCCCCTTTGCTTCTCTGATTGATACTTTTCAATTATAAAGCCCCTATTTCTTTGACATTTGAAATGCTATTTTGTGGTTGCGATAACTTCAGATGCTCAAGTTCCAACAGTGGCAGTCACCCTGTTTAGCTGTACTAGTAAATTGCTTCCTTGTACTACATAATGGTTGTGACAGCTTTATGCTAAGAAAATGAATTCTCCAATGGGGCATACCTACAGTATGATAAGGCGTCCCGTTTTCAAATTGTATTTCCCTGTATCGGAATTAAATCAGGATTTTATACGTCTCTACTGGCAATACGCACCAGCCGGTCCATATAGAGCGCTGACAAATAAGAATAACAGAGGATCTCTTTCACTTAAATTGGATTTGAGGCTATTATGTGATTTTTTTTTTTTATTTGCCTCGCCCGATTAAAGTCCCTTAAAAATAAAATATTGATATGTATTTCTGAATCTGGATTGATTTAGTGGGTGAAATTATAAAAGCAGTGAAGGATAAGATCTGATAGGTGAGGCCTAGCGGCAATGACGAGGGCCTGTTAAAGGGAATGAAAATTACATAATAGTTAAATGTATTTTCATCATATAAAGTATATATACACAAACATATGTTATCTAATTATATATGCATACTCTAAGCATAAGTCTAAATGTAATATTACAATTCTCACAGTAGCCTATGGAGCATACACCACAGAAGCTTCCTGTCTTCCACAGCTTCGCTGTGTAGCCTGGGTCTGTTTAGCAGAGCTCAAACAGGTGTGTTAAAGCTTGGACTGTAATATGTATGATCTAATCTTAGTTCAGGGAAGTAAGAAGACTCAATCAAGAGAAAAAAAATTGGATGAGTGCTCTCTACTATACTGTATATAGCTAGACACATGAATAAAAACTCCAATAAAACTCTCATAAAAATATGCGCCATGTAGCAAAAACAAGAGCACAAACAGAATAAAATCAAAAAGGGTACTATGTACCCAGGAACAATCAAACAATGCATGAGCAGTCCTCCTACACAGACGCACTAACCTAAATACTGTTACATCGCAAAAATGATGTGCAAGAATACAAACAGTGTGATGATATAATTGGCTGGACAAACCGAAGGTTCATACATGAATAAATAAGTGTATAATTGTTATATAAAAATGTAAATGCCCCTAATATCAATATATAAAGACAAGTTTAAAGATATAGCAAGATAGCATATTTTTGTGAAAACCAGTATAAAGCCTGGAGTATAGTAGTAAAAGACTCATTTAACCCTAGAATTAACAACAAAAGCTGTCAGACCAAGCATGACCCAGCTACAGAGCTAAAATTGCTAAAATTGAGGGAAGATATCACCCACAAGTCAGAAGCCAGCAGACAGGATAGTGAGGAGGAATTAGGGCTGTGGATACCCCACGTACATCGCTACATGTAGTGGCTTCTCAGGGGTCAATAAGAAGTATGTATACTCCGCACCGAAACCTTGTCAAATGCCATTTCTGCATTTGTATGTATTGATGCTCCATTGAGGGATTCTGGGAAATATCCAAATGTATTTTCCAGGATGGTTTAAGGAATTATTGCCTATAAACAACCTTATAAGTCAGCCCCCTTAATACAAAGCATGACGTTTCCATAAAGTTTAATAACATGATGCGGAATAGTAGCCAGACCAGTATATCTAAACCATAAGGAACATACTCCCTTGATGTTATCTTAGGCCATTAAGATTGGGTCATCATTGGGATACAATCATTGGGATACTTCTAAAGAGACAGCGACCCAGTTATGTTTACCAGCATACATTAGGTTGTTAGAATTTTAGGGACAACAATTCAGTCCTATCCCTAACCCCTATAGGGGTTGTATAGGTAGCAGTCATATGTAGGCATTGGCAGTGAATCCTCATTGCTGGAGTGCCAACTTATCTCCAGGGATGGGGGAGGGGTTGGTGGCCTGACTTGGCCCCAAAGAGTTACTGCTCATGCTTCTTGCAATCCTGCATAAAAAAATCAAACACATGTTAATACACATTATACAAATTAAACTAATGCATAACTCAGACTAAAAATACAGACCGCAAAAATAACATAGAACGGAGAATGGGGTCCTTAAAGGGGTTGTCCACTTGTCCACTTTAAGCAAAAATTTTATATTGTTTGTGCAATGAAATTGTCATTCTATAGGAAGCTTCATTGTTTACTTTCATTGACTGAACAGCGGTCCCTGGGCATGGGAGCTTGTTATATCATTCTCTGTGATATAACAAGCCGTGCACCTGTGTGACATCACAGGAACTGGGATATAAAGAGCCGTGCACCTGTGTGACTTCACATGACCAGGAATATAATGAGCACTGCACCTGTGTGACATCACATGACCAGGGGCTGAATTTTATGGAGATTAAGTGGAGATCCAGAAGACATAAATGAATTGATACACAAGGGCTCATGTCAGGACATTGGGCACAATAGCTATTGCAGGAAAGTGGGTTGTTTCCCCTTGTTTGGACGCATTAGCCTGGTTGACGTTTCTACAATTCTGCTTATAATGGAATACTAAAATCCCCTTAAAACATGTGACCTCCTATTTAGAGAAGTGATTTACTCCATCTTAGCACTTGATCAAAATAATAATGGAAAAGAAATGATTTTCTCCCCACCCCTCCCCCCACACACGGACTCTACTTACATATGACAAAAAAGCTTTGAAAAGCAGATTTTGCCACTTTATAATAAAACGGTCTCTCTCTGTGTTCTTGAAATGTCATTATCTGTGAAAAATGTTGAATACAGAAGGGCAAGTTAAATCCTGCCACTGAGACTGAAAACAGCTTTAGCCAAACGTATTGGCGGAGGATTAAAAATGCATCAAGCATGTATTTGTCTTCGCAGTGGAAAGCCCTTATTAATAGTTTAAAAAGTGAAAAGCTTAGTCATAGACTATAGGAACGCGAGCTTTTTCTAAAGGCGTTTAATGTGTAAAAATTGCAGGACGCCAACGTTCTCATTAAATCTCTTTGGCGAAATGGTTTTCCAGTTATTTTCCCATAAGTGGCCTATAAAAACACTCAGTGATACTAATAAGACTGTAACCCTCAGAGGTACATCAGTGTAATAAGATTAAGGACCTTATTTTCTGTTGGGGCCTATCCTATGTCTCTCGGAGGCGTGAGGCCCTATAGTACACGCCGCCTCCCTTTGTTTTGAAGGTCAGCTGCGTTTTGGATGCAGGCTGTGTCAGGGAACTTAAACCGAACCCAGTACAAATAATTGACAAAGCGGCAGGAGTGCGCAGTGTTGAGCCGGGAAATGTATGTACACAGCGATATATGCTAATTCCTTCCTATCTCCTCTCACTATCCTAATAGACCAGAGCTTGCAATCACTTAGGATTGCTTTCTATTATGAAAATACAGAAGCAAAATGGAGTTGATTTCTCCTATCAGTGCAGCGGTAATCCCATCCGAGGCCTCGGGATGCACTGGCGAAATTATCCAAGATTAAAAACCAGAGGTTATGATGACTGGAAAGAAAGAAAAAAGTCTCACCACCTGGCATCCTTTATTTTATTCTTTTATCGGTGGCATGGGTTTAGAATACAGTATTAGGAATCAGGCTTTTTTCTTTGTTTAAGGGCTCTCAAGATGTTTTGAAGCAACTTCGATTAAAGTGCTGCTGTTGCTATTGCATATCAATTGTCTGTATACTGAAGAGTTAGCCACTGTCATACTGTAGAGGCACCATTTTCTTACTGTGAAGGTACCATTGTCATCCTGTGGATGCCCACTTCTTCCTGTGAGGTACCCCCAAAGACGCCCCCATTGTCCATACTGTGGAGGACCATATCATGCGTGGCGCACCTATTGTCATACTGTGGAGGCACCATTACCTGTGGACCAATGTCATCCAATTGAGCACATGTGTCATCATGTGGAGGCACCATTGTCATACTGCAGAGGCAGCCAATGTCATACTGTGGAGACACCAATGCCTACTCTAAGAGGCAGCTATTGTCCATCTTGGAGGAAGCTACTGTCATACTGGTAGGCAGCACTTAATTCTTGCTCTTAAAGTTGCCCTGTAAGGGTGCGTGCACAATATGTATCATAATGTAGAGGCAGCCACGTGTCAACAGTGCAGCCCATTGTCATACAGTGAGGCACCGTTTGTCCATACATGGAAAGACCATTGTCATACGTGGAGAGCAACCATTTGTCATACAGTGGAGGCACCAATGTTATACTGTGGAGTCACAGTGTCATCCCTGTGGAGACCCCACTGTGATCCTGGGTAGGCACCATGTCAATACTGTGGAGACACTTTGTCTTGTACATCATGGTCTGTGGACAATCTTGTCATACTGTGGAGAACTTTGCATACTGTGGACATCTTTGTCATACTGATGACATCATTGTCATATGGGAGACTCTTTGTCATATGTGGATAAATCTTGTCTACTGTGCACAATGTGCAACCTTGAGGCACCATTATCATACTATCAGGAGCACTGCTCTTATGGTGAGTAGGTGGATGGGGTACCTCAAATGTGGCGCACACTGATTCAGGTGACTCGTCGGTAGGGTTATTGGATTGTTTATTACTGGTCGCGAACACAACGCGTTTCGGATATTAGGAACTCCTTTCAAGTAATAGAGACTAAAACAGGGTATACAAAGAATACTAATAAAAATAAAATAATAAATAAATAAATAAGGGAGTGGTAAAAATCTAAAAGCAAGAGTAGTAGGATCCTCTAGGATGATACATCAGAAAAGGTAGTCAATGTGTTGGATGAAAATACATAGTCAGCAATACATAGAGTGAAAAAGATACATCAAATATATGTACAAACAAACATGTTATATTTAGACATAATTGGTACAAATACAAGTGGTATGCATAATAATTATCATGGAAAATGGAAAACATAAAAAAGTAATTAAATGAAGGGATTAGTGGGTAAGTAGATATTGATAGATAAATAGATAAATAAATAAATAATGATTGATCAATAAATAATTAATAACTAATATCATTCATCAGCAAATGAATAAAAAATTCAGAATTTGAATATAAATAAGTATTAATGCAATAATAAAAAGTTCCTAGATAAATCCACAAAACTAGCATAGTCAGACAGTTATTAAGCTATCTGTTGGTAGGGTGGTAGTTGTTCCTTACCTGCCGCACGGAGGGTGAGGAGGTTTGTCGCAGCGGCTAGACCGGGAGCTCTGGTGATGGAGTTAAATGAGGAAGTAAAACGGGGACGGTTTCGCCGCCAGAATGTGCTTGAGTGCCTGTGTTTGAAACCACTGTGGGTGTCTGCCCGGGGTGCGCGGCGACATGCGCGTTGTGTCTACACCACTGTGAGCGCGCCAGATTATATCTGCGCAATGCGTGATGCGCCAGATCAGCTGTGAAGCGGCGTTCTGGGTAAGCAGAATTGTGGGAGATGATGGAGATGATGGGGTGATATAATGGTATTGTTTAAATACTTAGTATTCTTTGTATACCCTGTTTTAGTTCTCTATCACTTGAGAAAGAGTTCCTAATACTCCGAAACGCGTTGTTTTCCGAGACACGCTATAAACAAATCCTCATACCCCTAACCCGAGAGTCATCCTGAATCATTGTGTGCGCCACATTTGACAGTACCCCATCTACCTCTCGTACCAAGATCCCGACCGCCCTGCGCACCGCGTCTGGATAACCCTGTCTAAAGGCAGCACCTTTGACATTCCTCACCAGTCCAACGTCAAATAGTGTGTGCCTAATTTAGCACAACCAAATCTGGTGAGCCTCTCTCCAATGTATCCTATTCAACAATACCACACTGTTTGCTAATAATACTACCATGAGCGCTGTCTGGTCTCCCCTTGTTTTGCCCTTCCTATGCCATCATACGGTTGATGCACTATTGTCAATCATGTGGAGACAACCTCTGTCATACTGTGGAGGCAACCATTGTCATATTGAGCACATTGTCTCAACTGGAGGCACTATTGTCATACTGTGGAGACACCATTGTCATTAAGTGGAGGCACCTTTGTCATACTGTGGGCACATGTCATACTGTGAGACACCTATTGCATACGTGGGGACACGCAACGTGTGCAATTGATACTGTGGAGCACCATCTACTGTGAGTAAGCCGCGGTCATACTGTTGGGGCAGCAATTAAGTGCTTGCTCATTAAAGTTGTCCTGGAAGGGCCCATCCTTTGTTTATGGTCCATTTTTAAACGGACGTCTGGCTGGTTGTCATCCGTTTTATGCATGCCTACACATCTAGAAATGAAGATAAACAGATTCAAATCATCCAAACGCATGGTAAACAGTCCATTTAAAAACGGTCCAAGAAAGCACTGTGTGACATCAAGCTCAGTCCTTCTGATGTGTTTTGATTTGGACTATGCTAGTAATGGTTCAAAGGTTGCTGTTTTTTTCATAAAAATTCCTCTAAAATACTTTCAGACTTAGGTCTCATGCGCACAAACTTAGTTTTTTTGCTGTGAACTAGCTATTGTTTCAATGGCTATTTATTACTATGGACGCATAAACACGGCTTTGCTTTCCATGTTCTCTTGTATGAGCCAACAGCCACGTCGCAGTCCTTTCCTTTTGAGACCTCCCATGACGATGAGACATGGCCTGCAAACCACAGACCACGTACAGTTGCTTGTGGCCCGATATTGCACATATTCCTGTATCAACACAATCATCTAGATACTTGCTAATGTTATAGTGTAATGTACCTAGTGATAAAGTTAAGGTAAATGGGTTTCTCATAATTTCCTCCCCATATATTTCATACAATGCATTGAGTTTGATCCGAATCCACTGAAGAGGCCCAATAATCTCCTTCTCGCCCCGCAACGTCATAAAATGTAATTTTTTGTGCTGACAAATAAGAAAGTTTCTGAGTACATTTCATGGAAGGTTTGTTTGTCCGGTGTCAACGTTCTCTCTTCTCAGCTCATCTGGATACACAGAGGTTAAACCAGCTTTTATCTCGGCTTCCCTGTGGCGCGCTCACATTGGGGATCCTAAGGAGTAATCAGTGAAGCTGTTCCTTATAGTCTATTAAAGCGCAGCTGTTCATCAATTACAATGGTAAAACCAATCTTGCAGCGTAGAATGGTCTTGCGCATTATTGTTGCATTATCAGACTAAACATTTAAATGGCGACGCAATGTCACCATGTCGTAAAGTCAGTTACGATCGCTGCTCCTAACTTATTCCTATATGTAAGTAACATAATCAGTATTAAGTGTTCACAGCGGCTCCTGTCTCATTCCTTGTCCCTAGTTTTGTGCTTTTTTGGCTCTTATTTTATTTTCCACGTTGTACAGATAAGGAGTTTAAAAGAGAAAACCCACTTTTAGTGTTTTTCTATTATCTCATTGAAGAATGTCAGAAAAAGAAACATTTGTGGGGGCCGTCTAGTACAAGGGGTTGTACGCGATGGAACCTTTTATTTTATGGGCCTCCAATCCAGCGCAGCGACCCCCGTCACCGTCAGTCTCTGTTGGTATATAAGATGCATATCAGAATCGGAGAACTTCAGACTGCGCTGCCAGCGTTTAATCATCAAAACTTTTTTTTCATGCAGGTTACATTAGCTTTATGTTTCAGGGTAGAAACTACTCTCCTTACATCATCAGGACACTCCTTACTTCATCATGTATGTACTTTAACCTGATGAACCTGATGAAGGGGTAAGACCTATGCCCCCTGCTAGTGGGAAGTTGTAGCTAAAAGCCGCAGCAGATATTACCGTAGATGTATCTGGCTGGGTTTTGGAGTAGCAGGTACCACAGTGGATGTCTACTGAAAACATCATGAAGCTGATCTGTCCCATGTCCCGCTTATGAAATACATAGCAAATATTAGTATTATTTGTTAAGTCAAATAAGTGACATGTAACTTTTTCTCAGTTGTATTGAAATATGTTCCATACAGCAATGTGTATTTGTAAGTTATAGGAAGCTGTTTCCAATATTTAAAGGGGTTGGCCACTTTTCAATAAATCTCTTCCATTAGACATGTGTCAGAATATATTGGTACCTGTGTCTTTGCCTCCTTTGATAGCTTTAGCCTTTTCCTGTTCTCCCCATGCTGCCCTCTGCATATATACACAGCTTCCTCTCTCTCACTATTCTAGGCCATCCTCATTCTGTTACCCACTGTGTCTCTATGTGCCCTCACTGACAGTGACAGGAAAAGGGGAAGGAGCAGGATGAGTCATAACCTCCTGCTGCATCTCCTTCTATATCAGAACACAGACATGTAAACAAAGAATCACAGAGAGTCTGTACACAGCACAAAAGTAAGTAGCAGGAATTCTGAATCCCTAGATTAAAGGAATGTTCCACAGGGTATTGAAGGCACATGGACACCTTATGTAAAAGATGGGCCAACCCCTTTAATGCATATTTTGCAGTTTAATCTGAGCATTTTAAGTACTAATCTACACTACATGGAAGCCTGTCTGTTTATTATCAGGTATAATTAACTTCGCTGTAATAAAACTATGCAGAAACAAAGCTCAGACCTCATCTGCTACATAACTTTTGATAGTAAAGTGTCCTATCTATCAATAATCACTAAGGTCATGTGTGGTCCACAGCAGCTGGGGTGGGTCCAAACAATATCATATGTATTCCTCAATGTAGAATATTATCATATTACAGATCACCACAGTGTTTGTGGTCAGGCTACTGTACATTACTGGTACATTATATTTTAGAGGAACATAATCAACCCCTTTTCCACCCCACAAACCACTATAAGAGATGCACAGTCCGCTGCATCATTAAAAGATGCTAGAAATCAGGTTTTCCCAGCAGGGGCCTCTTCTAAGGTCTTGTTTCAGCGTTTTTCCCTCTGAAGAATAAACCCCATCACATACCATTTATTGCTACAGGGATTTAATATATTTTTGCATCTCATTGAATGTAACTCTCACATCTATCTATTCCTTTCTCTGGTCACCTGGGTCTCTTCAACACTCGAGCTAAATGATATTACTCATCATTCAATAACATCAGGTAAAGGCAAGGAGCTTAGCAGGAGAACCGTGTCAATTATAAGTGATATCTGCAGAAAGTAATAAACTATATCAGCCTGGCCACGGAAATGAATGTTGAGGAGTCAATCATTGCAAAACATTTTAAATGAAATTTTGGTGCATTTCGCTATTCATTATTGTTCCTTGTCATTAAAGTATGGGAGTTCTGCATTACTACAGGGAATATACATAGTCCTGGCATTTCAATCCCCATGCTGGGGGGAGGAATATACACATGTAATACATGGATCTACATCAAATAGGTCAAAGGCATATGGATAGAATTCTGTATCATGCAATAGGAGAGATTTTCCAAACCAAAAATAAGTGGGCACAGTTTTATGTATAATAGTATTCCATGACATATGCACAAAAAGGGCAGAGGACACCACCTATTCATCATGTGTATACCTGCAAGGTACCTGCCCTTTTTAGCTGCCACTAGGAGGAGCTCATTGAATACAGATGTATACTGCTCTCCCTGAACAGTATAGGATCTGTATAAGTCCATAAATAGTAAGCTTTTTGAAGTGACTTCTGTAATATTAGCATTTTACCACTTTACGACATCTAAGACATACTGTACATGTATGTTATTAATGTACAAATGAGTATGCAGGGGGTCAAGTGGATGGCGGGTTATACCTTATATTGACCGTCATACCTTCACTTATCCATCATGCCTGATCCTTTCCTCCCCTAATCCTGCATCATGCTTGAACTTCCATTATAGCCATGATTGATGATTATTTCATGATCTCCTCTTGCTGTTAGTGAAAGAAAACATTTGTGTTTAGATCAAGAGGAGGAAAACTTTACAGACTCAGGCTTCATTCAGACAAACGTAGCCTGGGGGAGCATACAGCCTGCGCAGGAGAGAGGAGGAGTGAGCACTGCTCACCCCTCCCCTCTTCATAGAGAAGTGAGTGGCTGCTGCCGTAACCCTATGAAATGTAGGACATGCATGGTCACCGGTGACAGGACACCATAGACATCTATATCGGTCCCCATTACCCTCGTCTGTATGTGTCCGGTATATCCTCTGTAAGCTAAATGGGGTGGATTTCCCACTGATATAATTTATGAAACAATTAGGAGAATTTTCTAATGCTGATATATTTACTCTACAAATGAACTTGGAATAATTGTATCAAGTTTTAGGGTCAAGACAGGTTTCTTCTAGAAAATCTACCATAATAATATTAACAATCCCTTTATTTATATAACACTCACAGATTACACAGCACTGCACAGAGCTTGCCAAATCTGTCCACCAAAATCCATCATGATAAACCAGGGACACTTAGTTATAAATCCAGGTACTGTGACTGTGGTAATCATCTTATATTTATTATCCATGGCCTGTGAATCTGCAGCACAGGGGGGCTCTGGTAACACCCCCAGGAGCCCTTTGGGCTCATTAGCATAATTTTAAAATGTGATTTTAGAAGGAAGTAGACAATGGATAACAAATATAATAAGATTGCTACAGTGACAGTGCTTGGTTCCATGAGTAAGTGTCCCTGGTTTATCATGATGGTAGATTTCCTATAACTTTTGGATTCGACAGAGAATGTTTTCACTCTCTAACAACAATTAGATATCTTACAGGGATTTTAAAACAATATAATATGTAAAACAGCAATTCATATGGATATAGAGCACAAATTCTTATCTGTAAGATATGTCAGTATCTTATTAAAGGGGTTTGCCCATGAAAGAGAGCTCTCAAATTATAACCCCCTAGTGATGTTTATACAATAAAAATCATTGTAACCCCCTTACTCTACTATTGTACCCAGGTGTATTGCTGTTTTAGCTCCTATCACTCATGGTCAGTGTAAAATTACAGCGTGTGGGCGGGGACTCTCTGAGCAGACATTTTATGATTCCTCTGTGCTATGAGATGCTGTGTGCTGACAATGTGCTTAGATTATCAGGTTTATCTACACTTTTATTTACCATCGTGCAGACATGAGAAGCTTTTCATGAGAAGAATCTGCCCTGCCTGACCATAGAAGGTAGAAGATTTACGGTCAGATCCCAGGGCAACCAAACTTGTGTACACCAAGACAGGTTGGAATTAGATCTGTGAAATGCTGTATTTTTTGTCAATAACAGTGAATTAGAGAATTTGTTATTTTTCTGTATTCTGTTTGTTGTCTTGAGTATATTAAAGAATCTAATCTTTGTGGGAATACTTCTTTAATAGTTTCCAATCACTAAGAAGAAACAGCTAAAGTGAAAAAAGTGAGAAATAGGAATAAGAAGAAAATGCCAGTGTACCTTTACCCATGACTTATATTGTCTCAATGGGTTTTCTGGATACGAAGAAGAATGCTTTGATTCACTGACAGCAAGCAGAGGTCTTGAAATGGAAAGAAATTGAAATTCTCATCTTCTATATGTAAGCAAACGTATTTCTATTCACAAGAAGAGATCTTTAAAATGGAGAATTAATCAAGAAATATATTAGAAGTTGCCAACATTTTATTTACTGATCAAGCTTTATTAACATAACCACAGAGAACACTTCAAAAAATCTTGCTGAACAGCACTACAGATCAGTTTTCTGCTGTATCAACAGACAAGAACAGTAATGCAATAATATCATCCATTCCAGTATAACCCAACATGATTTTAGCTGTGTGATTCATGTGGCACTTTAAGAAAATGTAACATGTACTTTAAGATAATTGTCCTATTTAACCTTTTTCACTGGAGAACTGTGGGGCACGAGATCCACCACCTTACTCTCATTCCGGGACTTTAAGAATACATAACAACAACAAACGTGAAGTTCAAATGTTATTACAACATCTTTCTGCAATTTATAAAAATTGTAGGAGAATAAATCTAATAATTCTTGATAGAGATCGGGTTCTATACAGAATAATGTACCGTGATTAATAGACCATCAGGATAGAAGTGTGAATTCTTCACCCAAAGAAGAACTCAAGAGGGGTCAAAGGATCTGGAAATACCTTCTCAACAGTTCACAGAAAGAATCATCACAATCACAAGAGAATAAAGCAGTTCAGTCTGTTCTCTACAGTCCATTGGGGTCCAGTAGTGCTGGAGGTTTATGCTGTTTTATGGCAACAGACCTGCACCAGCATAGGATTACATCCAGATCCATTCTGGACACAAGCACAGCAGCAGGACTCTCTGCTGAAAGTTATTATTTGTACTGATACAGTGTGACAAACACTCAGCTGTGCAAGACCGACCAGAAGCATTGTCATTTGACACTCCAGATTCCAATGCACTATATAACAGAGACTTGCACTTACCCTGTATAATAGTGGTACTTCTGTAGTTGTGTCTTTTGAACATTTACCATGAAACTAACTTGGCCTTCCTTAACTTTCAAGAAATCAGTACTCCAATGTGCTTGAGGAATAAAATGATTATGCATGACATTATTTGAATCTAGGTTACTTTTTCTTTTCTATGCTAGTGGGTGGAGACCTAGGTGCTGTAACTTACTGCTCCCTCTTCCCAGTGGCGTAACTAGAAGCTGATGGGCCCCAGTGCAAATTCTGTGCCAGGCCCCCTCATATTCTGTGCCAGGTCTTCTCATATGGGAAAGTGACACCATAAGGGCCCCCTTAACCTCTTGGGCCCAGGTGCGATCGCAACCTCTGCACCCCCTAATGTTACGCCCCTGCCTCCTCTTCTCTGTATACAGGCTTCTGCAACACCCCTGCCAATGTAGTGCAAACCTAAGTCAACATCCCTCTCCTTTCAATAGGGATTTCTCTACGGCCTGATCAACCTGAGAGACCTCCAGTGTCTGGTAATGCAGCTGGTAAATATTTGCCTGAGAAAGAAGGTGTCATTGTGTGACCAATCAGATGCACTGTTATTGTTGCAATGTAAAGAGAGTGCTAGTTGGATTATATGCTTGCCACCTCACAAGGGGAGTTTGTAAAACCCCCTGTGGCTGGAAATTTTGAGAGTCAGTCAGTGTTGGAGATCTTCTTCTACTGAGCTTCATAGAAGCACATGCATCTGTGGCACGCTGCCGTGACACATTTGGGCTGTGTGGAGATCAGGCTCCAAGAAGACACTCACCTTCAGGAGTCTGTCTCATCCTGATGGTGAAGCATCCATCTATCTTCTCCAGCCTGAAGTTTCCTATACCAGGCTGTGAGCAACTCCAGTGGAACATTATCTAACCAGCAATCTCAACCCAGTTGATGTTAATGCTGTTGCCGAGTTCAAATAAACTGTAAGTTGAAGGCTTTACATTCCCTGCCTCCGAGGGATTCCTGTGTAAGGCTGTTACCACCAAGGGTGTCCCATTCACCCCCACCAGGGATCCCTACATCTACATTGGGGTTGCTCCAGGGAGAGACCTTCTACACAGCGCTAGGCTGTGCTCTGCCAGCCACTCAGGTACTGAGGGATCCGGCTGCCCCCAAGTCTCAAAAAACTAGGTGTTGGATGTTGCACTTCTATGTAACTTGCCATGTCTGTGACTGCCTGTCCACCTTCTGAGCAGTAGTGAATAACAATACAGGCAGTTTGGGCGGTAGCTCGTAGCTCGGTGTCCAAGCCTTCAAGGGCTCATGGGCACCCAAACAACCCACCAAATTTTATACAGAGAAGGACCTTCATTCATGAAATCCTGCCCCCATTCCCTCCTTTCTCCAGCCTGCACCCCATGACTGACTCCCATTCCAACTTCAGGTCTAATGAGAATTTGGGTTGACAGCTATGTAATGGCTAATTTCACAGGTTAGCCACCTCTAGTGGCATTAAAAGAATGTTTTCTTTCTCTTTAAAAGATTTGTTGCATATTTTTCCGAGAAAAGATTCCCTACTTTTTGTGGATCTACACAAGAAGAATCGATACCATTTGTAAATATGTAGCAATCATTTTAACTTCAGTAAAACTGCATGTCTTCAGATTTGGATACTAATGGACTCTTCCCAACAATTAAAGTTGAATATGATTGGATGGTCTGAATTTGTAGCTATAGGGTATGCACTTGTAGTTGGTGTCCTAGAAAGTCTATAACTGTATTATCAATGGCACATTGGGTCTCATTTACTAAGGGCTCCGCGGCCAAACTTTCGCCGGGTTTCCCGAATTTTTCCGTTTTGTGCCAAATTCCAGCGGGATTTTGGTTCACGCGATCGGATTTTGGCGCAATCGTGCCGGCTTTCACGAGACAGAAATTGGGGGATTCGGAAAAAAAGCGGAATTTAAAAAACTAAAAGTGTCGCAAGATCAAGCACTCACATGCACCAGGAAGCAGCTAGTGAACTTCGGCGGACCTCGGCGCAGCAGCGACACCTGGTGAATATCGGCGCACAGACCTTAGTGAATCCCGGCAGAACCCGAATCAGCGCCGGAGAACCCGCCGGTGGATCACAACTGGACCGGGTAAGTAAATGAGCCCCATTGTGGTCTCATGGCCTTCTTGTAGATCTTGTAGGTTGCGCAGAACTTTCTCAAATTGCCAACACGTAATATCAGTAGGTGATTATAAAGAACCCAGGCAATAGTAATCTGCTGTAGGCTCTTCCCCTATGGGTTTTGTTGTGCTTGGTCCCTATTTTAACTCTTGACTGGAGCAATCCTATGATGGCCTTGGTATTCGTAGAACAGATCCAATAATCCATATCATCCTGAAATGTGGCAGATTATGGCAGGTTTAATGTAATGTAATGGGAAAAGCCTGCGATATCCCAGTATACGCCTCCCCAGGGGTTTAAATGTTGTTCATTTAGCTTCCAGCGATTCCATGCGGCTGCAGATAGATTTTCTGAATAATGCAGATAACCCAGCAGTATTAGCACATTTCTGTGATTCCTGCTCTGAAGCGTTAATGTGGATGCACACACACAAACACACACACAGGTCATGATTACAAATCAGCTTCCCCCAAGGACCATCATTTAGTCAGTAAAATTTTTAAGTAAGAAAAGTTGAAGAAGGCATGGCGCTCCTGAATATTCATCATATCCAGACTTCTATGTTCTCCCTCTGTTCAGGGACAGAATCCCGGCCCTCGAGCACCTGCAGATGAACTTTCTGCTTTGTATTCTCACAATGAGGGATTGTGCGCAGTTTTACAGACAATAAAGTCAGCCGGCATAGAGGGAAATAACAAACAGACACATTTATTTCCCACTATAAACGGGGTTGTCCACCTACAGGAGAATGTAATACATTCACAGCCTCTGGGCGATGAATAGTTGTCATGATTCATCTCTGCTGCCCCCTACTGTCTGTTTCAGGAGTAGATCTTCTTAAAGGGGTCCTATGCTTTTGACAAATGTGTCACTTTTAATTATCTAAAGAATGTGAGGGTCCTGCATGCCATGAGACAAATAATAGTACATATTCCATTATGTTGTGTCACAAAAGTTTTAAAAGATTTCAATGTGGCCTCCTAATTAAAGGGATATTACAGCACTGCTTTGGTTTATAAGCTAGGACTTCTTCTGCATGGAATTATGAGTGAGCAGGAGACATAGGCGCTATCGCTCTCTTATGGCCAGCAGTGGCATGGCTGGCACTAGAGACACAAGCCCTACTTCTTTTACCAGGTACTTTTATAGTACAGCACACAATGACCCCCTTGGTTACAGAACACTAAACAGTGGATGCTTGGGGTTTTTCGAACACTGACATAGGGTGGCATGGTAGCTGAGTGGGTAGCACTTCCGCCTTGCAGCGCTGGGGTCCTGGCTTCAAGTCCGGCCCAGGTCAACATCTGCAAAGAGTTTGTATGTTCTGTCCATGTTTGCATGGGTTTCCTCCGTGTCCTCCAGTTTCCTCCCACACTCCAAAACATACTGGTAGGTTGATTAGATTGTGAGCCCCATGGGGACAGGGACTGATTTGGCAAACTCTGTGCAGTGCTGTGTAATATGTGCGTGCTATATAAATAAAGGAATTATTTAATTACTGACACATGAGGTTCATCCCCTTTATGTGAATCGGTAATGTCCATTGACGTACCTGCAGAAGAAGATAGTGTAGTAATTGAATCATTATTAGCCCTCGAATACTACAGATGTGAATGCCTGGATTCTATCCAAACTTCTGCCCCACTGAAGAAAGCAACTATTATAAATATTAATGAGGCAACAAGTTGGATGAATGAGATTTATTTCATGTAAACTTTTCTTCATTGTATCAGTGGTCCTGGCTTTCACACTAAGGAGACATTTTTTGTAGATTTATGCACTTTACCATTACTAAATTCTTCATGGCAAGAATCTATCAGTCTAGAGAGTTGAATCCTTGTGATTGTGCAGCCACTGAACACATCCTTGATTTATGGCATGTGCTGAAGTGTAGATTTGTTATACCACTGCAGGGGTCAGTTTTACTGTGGGGGATACTGTGATTTGGCTACTGTGGGGGGCACTGTAAATTGGGTTCACAGTTCGGCAGCATCTCCCCTGTTCTGTTACTCTCTATCTTCTCCTATAAGGGGGAGCTACATGGAGACTTCACAAGATTTATCATCCAGAACAGTGTCTGACTGGAGTGCCTAGGGTCCACCAGTAAAATCTTTTAATGGGGTCCACCGCTGTAGACTGTAGTTTGCTTTTGAGCCATTGTCTTGGACTGTTATTGTCTTAGGAGCCCTGTCAGTAACCTGCTGACTGGTCTTTGCCTTTAACTTAGGCCCTCATAGCTCTGTGTGTCAGCTTTACATACCCCATTAAATAGGGCCTGGGGGTCCACCAAGCTCTAGGGTCCAACAGTAAAAACAACCGGTTACCTGTGGGCCAGTCAGAGCCTGATCCAACATCAGATAATGGGGCACATTTACTTACCCGGTCCACAGAGTTCCTCGAAAGTGCATTGTTCTGACGAAAACGCACTCTGCCGCAATTATCTAAGATCGTGCACCTGATATCCTGCATGTGTCGCTTCCCTGCTCAGGTCCGACGGAGTTCACCTTCTTCTTTCTGGTGCATGTAAATGCCATGCCCCCGATTTCTGTCGCATGAAAGCCAGCAGATCTGCGCCAAATATTGATAGTGTGCAACACAATCCCAGCGCAGACCACTGTTATATACCTGTCAAAGCCCCAAAAACGTTGGAAAGTCCAATGAAAGTGTGCGTGCATATCCGTAGTAAATAAGCCCCTATGTGATAAATTTGCAATATAAGGCTATCTGTCTTACTAAGCTTGGTTCTGGTGCTGTATCTATGTAGTAATCTTGGTTCTTGTAGTTATCTATGTAGTAATCTAGGTTCTGGTGCTGTATATATGAAGTAAGAATGGTTTTGGTACTGACCCATGCAAAATGTTTAGTTATGTTAAGAATTGGTGCAAAAAAAGGGCACTTACTTAGAAAGGAGACAACAAGGAAGGGGGCAGTGACCTCAAAATGGGCACTTAATTTAAATGAGGACACAGCCTAATGCACACAAATTTGTATTAACCACAGATTAGCTATCCGTGTTAGCCTTTTTTGGGGAAGCTGGCACATGGCCTGTTATTTTCTGTGGGCTCCTGCATATGGTGGGGGATTCCATGGCTTCATGCATTAGCCCAAGCAACAAAAGATAGTCTATAGAACACTGAAATGATGGGGGGAGGGGGGGGTAGAGGTCAATACTTTTTGGGCATAATGAGAGGGGGAAATTTTGCCCCAGGGCCCAGAGGACTCTAGTACTCTAGTTACCTTATTTACATAGGCTGTGGTATCTAAACAATGCTCATCTTTAGGTCACCTGCACAAGAATGAGCACTCCTTGCTTTATTCAACCTCCACCATCAAAATTGGCATGTATTCATTAATTTTTATACTGCCACTATTTTTCTTTAGACATAGTGCCACTTTAGTGGCATGCATTATCCAGATGCCATGCTGTGATCACATGAGTCTACATTGCCTACTTAGAAAAAAACTCACAGAGGAATATATTCAGTGTTATACAGATTCATTTGGAGCCCATATAGTGTAAACTTAATCCAGTGCCCAAAGAATGGCACACTGTACCCAATATATACTGCTATTTAGTGCATACAGTGCTGCAACACAATCAGGGAGTTCATTACGACTGGCGATGTGAATGTCAGTCTTAAAATTCCCTCTGTTGGCGGTTCTGCACCCCTATCCACTAAGAGGCTCTGGCCTCTTAGTGGTCACAGGCCCAAACTCTGCCTGTTCCGTCCTGGTTTTTCCAGGAGAGACGATAGTACACATGAGGGTCTGGACATTTATGCCGCTGCCTGCCCTCCTCCTTGACACGCCCAGAGTGGCATGTGGGTTGGAGAGGCCCGAAACTTGTGCCGAGTTGGAGATTCATGTGCTTACTCTGCCAGAACACTTTTGAAGAAGGCATAATGAATCTCCATCAATGCATCCAGTACAATGAGATCTTCAATCCGTTTTGTAAATTAGTGAGATTTCATTTCTCCATAAATCTTATCTTCCTGTGAACAAATTTGAACCTCTTAACCATGTCTGCAGGAGTTAGATGTCACCCAGCTCTCCAAAATCCTGAATGGATTGGTTATGTTTATTTCCAACCCTAAAGTGATCAGAATTGGCCAAATATGATGTTTTTATGGGTCTAGAGTATATATATATATATATATATATATATATATATATATATATATTAGAGCTAGAGATATATTTATTTTGTCCCAGCTTTGCCAGGACTATATATAAGCTGTAATTTTAACATGAATATATTTTTGGTAGTACCCCATTAATAGTATCAATGCCCTTGGGTATGAGCACCCCCTGTGAGCCTTTGTCTATCCCTTCATTAGCGAATATCCATATGCAGCCGCTATGTATAAAGGGCTTGGGCTCCACCTGACAGCTTTATATCTGGGCCACTAAGATTAATTTGCCACCCTCCGCTCCTCAGACTCCGCTCCAGCCACACTGAAGGAGATGCACTTTAATTGTTCAGGGGAAAACTCCCCAAAGAGTCAATGATTAAGATGCCTCCGAGTATTAACGCTTTGCAGGGAAAAAATGCAATAAAACAGAAATCCAGGGGATAATTCTGAAATGAAAAAGGAATCTTGGTGTCATTATACAGTGCGGCTACCTCTAAATACCCACTATATATACACTGTGCCCCCACCCTGCCTGTACATGTATACATACTAGCAGGACTGTAGCAGAGGGGTCGGAAGGCGCGATCCGGCCGTCTGGCTCGCCCTTATTGTTTATCTTATATTTCAGGACGATATATATTCCAGCCATGTCTTGTGTGAAGGGTCTCGGTGCGCGCTGACATTGTGAGTGTCAGACCCAGATCACTTTAATCAGAGAGTGGATATGCATGATATCACGGATAAGGGACTTTAATCAAAAAATCCGCTGGTCTGGAAACGTGACGCAGTCTGCCAAACACTTCATCCCCGCTCCTTGTGTCACTGCCAAGATTTTTATTTCATGAATATGCATCGGACATGATATTACATTAAATTGTGACATTGTTGTTTGGTATTAAGGATTTAGAATGAGAAAAAAATAAAAAATAAAATTGACTTCTTCAAAGTTTTCATCAGTCGAACATTACTGTCACTGCATCAATTTTCACAGCTTAGTTCTCAGATGGGATTGAAGTCGTAAAGCGTTGAATCCCGGTGAAAATGCTAATTGTAATCAGTGGCCCCTTTATTAGTACATATGACCTTGTGTAAGAACAGATTCCTCTTCCTGCTATGGTCACATCAATGTATGACACAATTATATCTGATAGGGGAAGGACATGAGAGTATCTATCTATCTATCTATCTGTCTGTCTATCTATCTGTCTGTCTGTCTGTCTGTCTGTCTGTCTGTCTGTCTGTCTGTCTATCTATCTATCTATCTATCTATCTATCTATCTATCTATCTATCCATTACTCAATCGTAGGCTGTCTACAATGGCATAACTAGAGTCCTCTGGGCCCTGGAGCAAAATTCCTAACAGCCCCCCCACAACTATTACCACCATTATTGCAACAAAATGACAAAAATACTGTAATTTTAATAATAAGCAAATATCCCATATATGAGAATAATGTCACTAATAGTCCTGTTATACAAGGAGCAAATATCATCTCAGTGCAGTGACTAATATTAGGGGTATTGAATGGCACCATACTAAGAACAATATCACCCAAATAATACTGCTACACCATGGACATTACTACATAAAGACTGGAAAATACTGGCACCAAATATATCTGCAGTATATCCAAAGACCCATACACCACAGTATAGTAACATGCTAGGACCTCAGCACAGAGAATGCAACTAAATCCATCGACTTACTACGAAGGACTTTTTCCTTCCCAGTCAGATCTTCCAGAGGACTTCTTCCAGCCACGACTCTCTGTAGAATGCAAAACAGATATTTTGGCCCATATTTACTAAAGCCCCTGCACAATTTTTTTGTCTGACTGTGCTCGTTCTTTTCAGTGCAAACTGCTTGCACATGTATTTATAAAGTGTCCATGACACATTTATGTGGCAGCTGCACTATACTAATAATTCCTTTATGTATATAGTGCACACAGATTAGTAGCATTACACAGAGCTTGCCAAATCGGTCATATATCCAATGCAACACAAAACTCTGCACTGAAAGGGGCGTTCCGGTGCACAGTCGGACTAAAGGTGCTAAAGGTGCACCATAAAAAAGTTGGTGCACTCTGTTGGAGCAGTGTGCGGAGCGCCAGATTCATGAAGAACAGACACCACAAATCATGACTCTGCCGCACCCCGCACACTTCACAGGAAAACTGCACCAATTCATAATGCCCCCTCTATATTGCCCCATTCATAATGCCGTCTCTCTTTCACCCCTATTGATGACGCCCCCTTCATAGTACCCCTTCTCTATTGCGACCATTCATAATGCCCCATCTATTTTGCACCCCTCCATAATGCTCATTGTATTTTGCCCCCATTCATGTTGCCAGCACAGGATATATTAATAGAGCAGCACTTACCTCTTCCATGATGATTTCTCCCGGCAGGCGATGGCCATCATCTTCACTGCTCTTCCTTGCCCGCAATAAGGTGCCCAGCCCTGCGAGCACTTACATACAGTGAGGAGCTGTGCATAGGCAGTACAGGGAGTGTAGTACTCCCATTCTGCCACTGCACAAGCACTCAGGGACCTGGAGCTCCC
This sequence comes from Engystomops pustulosus, assembly GCA_019512145.1. Taxonomy (NCBI): domain Eukaryota; kingdom Metazoa; phylum Chordata; class Amphibia; order Anura; family Leptodactylidae; genus Engystomops; species Engystomops pustulosus. The sequence goes on along the minus strand of CM033647.1, from coordinate 47,915,309 downwards.
TGATAGCTGCCGAGACGCAGCACAAGAACAAGGATCATAGTAGTGCTGTCCTTGTGTGCGGCATCCTCTGGGAGTAGTGCACCCCCTGTGACTGCGATCGTTACACCCCTGGCTGTGTAGTATAACTAGAAAAAGTTGTTTAAGTCCAAAATTAGAGAGATTTAAAGACCTCTGTGTGGATTGATGATATCTACAATTGTTTCAGTCAAAAATATACAAATTTCTATTAAAACAAATCTATCTTTTGTAACTATCTATCCATCTACACTGACAAGTAAATGGTTAACAATGGGGGGCCACCATTCTAGACCCTTCTTTTGTAATGCCCATCACTCAATGGGAGGGATTTATTAATTGTGTCACAACCTCGACAGTCGGAATCGGAGATACGGCTATGGAAAGCATAGCCCAATGTATTAAAGTAGCGCACGGCTGTAAGTAATTAATGCATAGACGGAACTAATCAGTCAGGCAAAATAAAAATGGTAACACAAATGAGATCTTACATGGGCTGCGCCTGTTTTTCTTTTTCTTTTGATTTCAGCCTTTTTTTGCGCCTAAAAAAGCTGACAAATTCCACATAAATGTAACGGCTGATGTGGACACGCCCACTTGCGCCAAAATAAGATGGACGAGTCGGGATAGTTGGAAACATCTCTTCTCGCAAATGCATTATAAATGATCCGCCTTTTGCGCCAAAATAACCCATGAGTTCCCGACACTTTTTTGGCGCATATACGATAATACATCTGCCCCAATACGTTCATTGATGTCTGTGAGCCTCCTTCAATGCCATATTTGTTTCACCAGCACTTATAGACCAGAATGGAGGAATGTGCTTTATTTTATGTTCTTCTGACATATCGTAATAGCTTAATTGAAGAGCTGGATGATGTTCTTTCGCTTTCTTTGGGAAATCTCTGGATGCTCCTTGATTTGAACCAATGTCCTTTCTCTTGGGAATCTACCAAATAACACAGGAATGTGATATCAGGTTGTAATTTGTAGTATACAAGAAGAAAAAACCTGTTCCACCACCAAAACTAAGCATATGCTTAATGAGTGCAAATCAATTTTATGCCATTTTTATGCAATTTTTAAGGGACCCTAGTTTAAATCTAGAAATAGGGGTCGTTAGGTTACACTATATAATTCCAGCATTGTGTAATGTACAGGGTACGCAGTTTTATCACAGGTGACCATTTTGTGTCACTTACAGGGGATATCACCCTCATATTATCCTGTAGTCATTCTCTATCTTGGATCACAGACAACTCATTTTCACACTTCAAGTTTTATGAAATTAATGTTTTTTGGCGTGTTCATGTTGTGATAAGCTCGCACAGATTAATTAATTGCACTATATCATCGTTGGCTCCATAGACTCATCATGGTGTTCAGAGCTGGCCGGAGTAGACACTCTCAAAAGCTGCTTCTTACTTGGAAAGGAACAAGAGGTGTATGAGACAAAGGTGGGAATTGCAATTTATTCTTCCCCTGGGTTTAAAATGCAGATTAACAAACTGAAGCAACGGTGGAGGGAAAGTGTCACAACTTCATGATATTCCAGGACAAATAACTTGGAAGGAGAAATAATATAGAAAGTTTTACAAATAATCCTCACTGTAATGCTCTGTGACTGCACACTTTATGATTTACTAAGTGCCTGTGTAGTGTGCAAGGTGCACCAGATTCACGATTTCTGGTGCTCATTCTTCATGAATCTGGTGCCCCCTGCACTGCTCTGAGTGGACCAACTTTTTTCTGGTGCAACTTTAACATGGGTCGTGCAACACATTTTTGTCAGATTTTGCTGGATAAATGTATACTTATATATATCTATATTGAATCCTCTCCAGAAGACCACCTCTTTGAGAAGACCCCCTCCCTAAAACACCAATATTTTTATTATCCCATTTTTACCCTGTGATAGCTTCCCCCATATAAGCAGACCACCCCTGATGATTTTCTTCTTTGCAAATTTGGGAAATCTCCTCACAGTGGTTTCACTGTATCTGTTTTATACGTATCTGAATATATTTCATCCATCTATGTATTTATCTATCTACAAGTATTTATCTTTCTACCTGCCTAAAAAAACACATAAAATTAAAAACAAAGAATTACAGCATTCCAAAAGATAAAGTATCCATTATTAACTTATCATCAATGTTACATGGACCTTTCCAAGCAATGTGATACAATGTGATTCAAGAAAGCAATAAATTGCATTTAACATGCAGTAAATAGGTGAAAATATTTAGTAATTTCATGTATTCAAGTGGTTCCTGACTTAAGGACACCCGACTTATAGATGACCCCTAGTTACAAACACACCTCTGGATGTTGGTAATTTACTTTACTTTAGCCCTAGGCTACAATAATCAGCTGTAACAGTTATCACAGGTGTCTGCAGTTAAGATTTATTATTAATCCTGGTTCTTATGACAACCCAACATTTTGAAAGTCCAACTGTCACAGAGACCAAAATAATTTGGGCTGGGGTTACAACTATAAAGTATACAGTTCTGACTTACATACAAATTCAACTTAAGGACAAACCTACAGAACCGTGTATGTCACTTGGGGACTGCCTGTATATGATCAGGGTCAGGAAGTAAAAGTTCTCCTTGCGGAGACTACCAATTAAGGCCACCGTGTAGGCGTGTGGAGTCTTATAGCCATGGATGCTCCACTAGGGGGATCAGGAGCAGATATATCATCGTTGCAGCTGTACAGGAACCAAGTAGGTAAGTCAGCTTCATAGAGGGGATTTAACTGAGCTTTCTACGCTTTAAATCAGGTGTCCAAGCCCTGAAATAGGGGACGTTCCTGGTGTACAGCCCATTTGGCGTGGAAGTGGCATAAGGGGGGAAATAGGTGCTATTTCTGGACATACGCCAGGAACTACACCTAATCGGGGCTTGTTTGCCACAGATCTATCTATCTGTCTATAAGGAAAAAAGCAGCACTCCAACGCAGGTAGATATAAGGTGAAAAGGTGGTGTCTTTATTCCATAGTGACAAGTGGAGATGTTTCGGCTCGGTATGAAGGATCTATCTAAATTTCTATAGCAAGACTGTTTCTTTGCTCTGTTCCGGCTGGGACCAGTATACAGTATGGATGTATTTGTAAGGTATGTATAAAAATGTATACATATTTATTGTTATTTTACTTGTCCCCGGGGATAGTCTGTGCTACCCACACTAATTGTAGGTTTTTCTGCAAATGCAGCGTGAATCATTTATAAATAAAGAGATTTTAAAGTCCCTAAAAGACTCCCCACCAGGCTCTGTATTCCAGCATAAAATAGCTGTTAAATGGAGTTATTCTGAATTAGCTTTTTACTGGAAAGTGGAGAAAATACAAGGGGGGAAAAATGGAGAGAAAGTTTTCTTTTAGCGTTCAGTAATCTTTTACACAGCCACTCTGTATAAATGACAACCAATTTTCATAATTCAGGTTTTAGCAAAGAAATAACCTGAAGTGGCTAAGGACGGAAGGAGGGGGTTGTTATAAAAGCTTTGCTTTCAGGAACGCAACGTGAGGTGTCAATGCTAAGACCTGTGTTGAGACCGGGAAGTATAATTTCAGCTTTGTAATAAAAACAGAGGCACGAAAGCTCAGTAACAAATTTACACCCACCCTCCCACGCACGCAGCTTGGCGAGCTATTTTTTCTGCAATTTTACTTTTTCTGATTAGTTTAATGTATAGATAACAAAAATAAAACATGGTCGTCCGGAAAGAGGTGGTGGCGGCAACCGTGGCGGAGACAAGTGAGTCATCCGGAACATGCTCACCTCCACTGTACAATAAAAAGGACCTGACAACAGAAGGTGGAGGAGGATTCCTTAAAATTCGTCCGGTTTGAGTGACAAATTGGCCTGTCAATCAGCTGCTCCTTCATCGTATCGTAAGCAGTAAATAAAATTATCTGTTCCTTGCATATGTTCTGAGGCTCTCAGCTCTGCAGAGTCATCTTCACAGATAAACGGTTACCTTGATAGACTCATATCTAATCATCTCCCGGTTGTTAGAAGACAAGCTAAATATTGTCATACCCTGAATCAACCTACTCCTTCTAGAGTTATTAGAAGGAGTCTCTAATTCATAACCCTAACCTCTACTGTGAGTCAGCTTCGAAGAGTGGTCCTCACTCTGGACGATCAAGGACATAATTGCATTACATAGATAACCTTATAATGTCAGTAAGGTGCTCCGGGTAACCAGCTGTTCACCCATGCTGCAGGTGAGAAATCTGTGTGCACCAACCGTGACAAGTACCATTCCTGCTATTCCGAATTCAATTCCAGACCAGTTTGGCAACCGCGTCTCGACAACCCTTGTCTGCAGGCAGAACCAGGAAACACCAAATATCCGACCCTTTATACCTACATTAGAGTTGTGCCTAAGATAGCAGAACCAGACCGTCCTAACCATCACCACAAGTTACAACCCTACTACTCTGTGATCGCTATCTGGTCTTCCCTTGTCCGCTTTTCTATACCTTACTCCCTTCCCAGTAAGGATTGTGTAATACCTCTTTTCACCAGTGATGGTACCAAAGGGAACTCAAACGCTTGCTGCTGAAATATGGCGCAGATTACAACTGATCAGTGGTAGAATACATCATGCACCAATATTTGCCAGTTCAAAGGTGAATTGACCACAAAGCAGGAAACAAAGTGCTTGGTGAGCTTTAGGAAAAGCATGATGGTTGTGAAAAAAATGTGCAAATCCAAAAGAAACGCAATAAGGATAGAAGAAAAATTCAAAAAAATTATACATCTGCACCTAAGTGTTAGAAAGGAAGGAACCTGCAGATCACCAATGTAAAGGTATGGATGCAATGTGCATGTTCACCTCTACAAAACTTAACCTTTCCCCCATAATGTCACTCACGACCATTGGAGTCAAAGAGAGTGATTTATCAGAAGAGTCTAAGAGCAAAACTGTTGCTCATGAAATCCAATCAGAACTCATTTTATAAACTGCTGTTAGAAAATGAAAGCTGAGCTCTGAATGGTTGCGATGAACAACTAGATTAGTTTTCCTCTCAGACACTTCTGATAAGGCTCACTTTGGGGGCACCCCGGCCTCCTGATGTATTTGGGGGTGCTGTGCTAGGGTACACTTCTACACACTCCCCCACTACAACAGTCCACTCCCCCACCGGCCTTGTCTCCCAGAAACTGGCATACACATCATAAGTATTCTCCCCTAGAGAATCTATAACGCTAGGAGTTGTTTCATGGAGTTATCACACTGCTTTATCTGTTTCTATTCCTGACTTTGACAGGGAATCACTGGTGGATTTATTTCTTTGATAAATATGTTTGGAGCAGTAATTTTTAATGGGGATGCCCAATAACTTTGTAAATACTTTCCTAAAAGGAAATCTACAATCAAAATTAAGCATGATAAAACAGCGGCACATACTCATAGATCCAGGAAATGTGACTGTGATAATCTTCTCATATTTATTATCCATGGCTTCCTACCGAAATTCTGCTAATGAACCAGAAGGGCTCTGAAGGGTGTTACCAGAGCCTCTATGTGATGTAGCTGATGTTAGACCATGCAGTAGAACTTTCCTTTTTCCACTGTGTGAGATTATAGCCTGCAGAGGAAGGAGGATGTGTTAACAGAGCAATGGGTAGGGTAAAACGTTCTCTTGCACAATGTATCAGTCTGTGAAGCTACGCCCCAAGAACCTTTCAGACTCATTAGCATAATTGTAAAAGTTGATTTTCAAAAGAAGGAGGTCATGGATAATAAATATACCACAGTCACAGTGCCTGGATCAATGAGTAAGTGCCCCTGGTTTATCAAGCTTGATTTTGTTTAACTTTTATTGTACTAATTGTGAGTTTTCTAAATTTTGCTTGTTGAATATTTCCAGATTGTTACAGGGTCACATATTGGGTCAGATTGGGACATATTGCGTCTGCATGTTTTTTTTTCTTTAGTTAAATCATGTGGGAGTTTTTTGCACAAATTTTTGCACAATTTCTGAAATATATATTATATTATATATAGTTGAAAAATTACCAATTATGTGAAAGGAAATCTTGGGTTGATTTATCAAAGCTAGTGCACCTAAAATCAGGCGTACAAGCTTTTAAATAAGCACAGTTCCTCATGCACAAATTGCACCTATTTTTCCCTTTACACCACGGACTTGGAGGACTATGAAGGGGGCGCAGTTGGCAGTGTAGTGGGCCGTAGTTCCTGGTGCAGGCTAAGACACAATTTTACGCCAGGTCGGATCTTGCGTAGAACTGCCCGCGTTGCAACAACCACAGGATTTGTAAGGGGGCTGGATCTATCAAATAATGATGAGGACAATACTGTTTTCTTACACCGCTGAGAGTCTGGAGTGTATTTACGTCTAAATTTCCATCTGGTGTAGCTTAGGTGAGGTCAAAAGGTGCAAAAGAAACCCATACAGTGATACCTGTACAGTAATACATTCCCCCTTTATGTGTGTTTTTTTGTGACTTTTTAGGTGCATATCAGTGATACATCATGTGCCAATATATGCCAACTGGCGCAGATCAAAGATGAATTAGGCACAAAGCAGGAAAACCATTGCACCATAATGTGCAAAACCAAAATAAAACCCTGAAAATAAAATAAAAGCAAAACAAAATATACATCTGACCCTTTTTGTCATTATATACTAAAGCAAATGATATAGATAAGATAAATAGATATGAGATAGATATAGATATCTATCTATCTATCTATCTATCTATCTATCTATCTATCTATCTATCTATCTATCTATCTATCTATCTATCTTTCTATCTAATTATCTATCCCTCTGTATCTGTCTATCTTACTTTCTAAGCAGCACAATGAATGATGGCAGGTGTACGTTATCTAGGGCCGGGCATAAGGTCCTCTAAAAATAACATCCAAGAAGTAATAACAGCACTTCAAAAATGGGAAATTTAGGTGGATTTATTCCATACTAGCATCTCATGTATATCTTCCATCAATAAACCAGGTGCACTACAGATTTACTGGAAACTGCATCTAAAATGTGATCCATCATCTCTATTTAAATGCTTCACATATTCATAACACTTACACTATCTTTGCTGCTGCCGCTGCAGAACCCCTTTAAAAAAAAAGAACTCCTTTCAAACAATAAGATTTATACTCTGCACTAAACCTAGGTGTTACTATAGCTGCACCTCCACTGATAATCTCATACAGTAAATATCTGTCGACCCTAGAAAAATGAATACTTAGGTATTTATGTTTTCCAGTGTTTTCTTTTCTTATTTTATGTCTTTGTAGTGGAGGATTTTTTTTGTTTCAGATAAATATCTTGTAGTCTCCGATCCTGGGCTGATCACTCTGTATACATTGCCTGTTTTGTGTGATATATGAACTGCAGCTTTATACATCAACATGCAAAATGGGTAGCGATAAATATTTCAGGTTTATTTCAAGCTTTTTTGGCATCTGCGAAAAAATTATTCTAAAATCTCGACATCTTATTCTCTTTGAAGTTGAAAATATCTAAATTTAAAATAAACCTTTTCATTGAAATCAAAGTAGTATCTGCGATATCTGTTATGACTGCCGGAAGCACCCCCTCCACATTTCTTTTTAGGTAATCTCTAGAAAGTAGTTTGTACTCTGTCTTTTCACAGTGATTAAATATGCAAAGTAATTTTCATGATTATCACCCGGTCCTGAACCAAATCAGATGTGGCCACGCTTCCCCTTTGTGCAAAGCTGGTTATTGCATCAAATCCCCTGAATTTGGCAGATCATCATTTTAAAAGGGGGTTTGTTAAGGTGATGATTAAATTAAACCAACCCCTTTAAGAATATTTAGATCTGGTCTGCCAAGCAAAACCGTCTAATGGTTTTTAAATTAAAGGCTGAGAATGCTGGTGCCGTCTCTTTATGGGTTAAGTAGGTATTAATGAATACTAAGATGTTATTTTTTTCTTTCAGTTTTTTTAAATTTTGTTTGTCATTGACATCCAAGAAAACACATTTTTCAAACAAATAAGGCTAATAGTAAAATAATCTTATAAAGCCTTGGTGGCACTGCGTTAGTTAAGCAAGCATTTCTGCAATGTTTTATGCCTACACCTTATAAATGACACCCAAACACTGTCTTTATCCCTCTCCTGCATCTGCCCTGCCTGAAATCAAGGTAAAGAAACACATCACACTGCTGTAGCCCAGTTTTGTGTTATGTATTTGACCAATATCACTTTAAAGGGGTTGTCCACTTAAAGCACGTTCTAGCAAATAACTCATATTGTTTGTGTAACGAAAAGTTATACAATTTTCCAATATACATTCTGTATCAATTCTTCATGGTTTTCTAGATCTCTGCTAGCTGTCATTCAACATTGTTAACTGCTTGTTCATGGTCCACCAGTACATGGTCATAGGATGCCAAGCTGGTGTATGGCTTGGTATTATCACACAGGTTAGATTACACTGTGTGTTATAATGAGCCATGCACTTCTTGTGGTCTCCACACTTCGTTTTGCCCTTTAAAGGGAACCTGACACCACATTTTCAGAAATACAGCTAGTGGTAGGTTCCCATAGAGCCCTAGTAACTAATCAACATCCTTCTTTAAGCTAAAAATAGTTTCACTTACATCCCTATAAATCAACTGGCATATGAGAGAGCGTGTCCTGCTCGGTCAGCCCCATCATCTACTCCTCTGCATATCCCATGCCTCTTATCAGGATTCATCATTTTATCGACATCTACCATCAGCTATACTGATAACATACTGTCATGGTGGGTGATCCTGTGACCCATGTTAAGGGTTGCAGGTGCACCCGTGTGCCTCCCTTTGCCCACACACGCCAGCAGCAGTTCCACTTACCCAGCCGCGCTCCAGCGACGATCTCCTCGCTCCAGCCCATGCACCGCTGATTGGCGCTGGCCACCTGACAACCTATAAATGGCCAGCCTCTTCATGTGACCCCTGCCGGATCTTTATGCCTCATAGCCGTAGAGAAAGCCTTATACCTGTGCCTTTCAACTGTTTGCTGAATTACTGTTGTAACCCCAGTTTCGTTCCTAACTCCGCTACTCCACTGCCCGCCGTGACCTTTTACCTTGCTCCTGACTCGGATCCTGTGCCGCCTGTCCTGACCTCCTGCCTGTCCCCGACCACGATACTGTCTCACGATTCTGTACTTCACCTTGGCCACCACCAAGGACAGTCGCAGCAAGGACCTGCAGCAAGTACAACTCACTTTGCGGCGGGCTCTTTTGAAAACCGAGTGCCACTTAGACACTGCTCCCAGGTATCGGCTTACGTCATTGTCCGCTGTGGTACACAGGATCCACTACCACTGATCCTGACTCGGATCCTGTGCCGCCTGTCTTGACCTTCTGCCTGTCCCCGACCACGATACTGTCTCACGATTCTGTACTTCACCTTGGCCACCACCAAGGACAGTCGCAGCAAGGACCTGCAGCAAGTACAACCCACTTTGCGCGGGGCTCTTTTGAAAACCGGTGCCACTTAGACACTGCTCCCAGGTATCGGCTTACGTCATTGTCCGCTGTGGTACACAGGATCCACTACCACTGATCCTCACTCCTACCAGTTTGCCGTCTTCTCTTCTTTATTAAACACTTTTTATTACTTTTGAGCACAGCAGCATTCTTGAAATATAGTATTGAATATGCTAATGAGACAGAGGCGCTGAGGTTTACGCCACCTGAGTGCCTTGTAGCACCATGGGTTGATAATTTATTCACGCCCCTGTGTTGTAATTTTAGCTGGGTCCCAGCCAGGTATCAGTCAGACTGCCGATGACCTCACCCAGCAGTCTCGTGCATGTGCACTGAGACTTACCTTTCCAGACAGCTGCACACGTGTCAGTGAACCGGAACCAGGAGGCACTCACGTGACGTAAGGCTGAGCTCCAGCTCATTTGGATATATTCTATCTCTATATTTCTCTATATCTCTATATTTCAATAAAGAAATAATGTCATGAATAAGAGTGGGTGAACCACTTGAAACGCTTATCTTTTATCTCTGTATACCTGGATGTCACCTGAGCGCAAATAAAGAAATTCCAATTCACAAGATCTCCATGAGCTGGATCCATACTTTTTCATCGTATGTTTCCATGCCCCTTGCCGTGGGGTGAACCATGCTCGAGGAGACTGTGGTTATTGAGGCTGGTGAGCTGGAACATTTTCATTCTGTTACTTTCGTCTTTTTGATCTACTTTCAGAAGAAATTTCTGTGTTCCCCTTGAAAAACCATCTTGGGGAAGAAGTAGTCCATACTGAAAATTTCCGGTTCCCTACAGAAAGAGCCTCAGAACTTTTATGTATCTATTTGAATATTTGGACAAAAGACTGGTTTGTATGGTTCACAGAGGACATATTGGGGCTTTATCACAACTCTTTTTCCTTTTTTATAAGCTAATAAATACTCCTTAGCCCAGAGTATCACTTACTGTACATGTATGAAAGTTTGCAGGAAGTGCTGACAGGGTGGTGTATGTAAAGCAGTTGTTGGGAAGAGGATGAGTGTACTGTTCAGTGGACCCAAACCACAAAACGGCTTTGCCCTGACCTGACCTGAACTTTAACTTCTGACTGAAACTTGAACTTCCAATACGCATGCTGTAATTTCGGGGAGGAGTGTTGTTCACAGATGACGTCACAGGGAGTGATGATTTCCCCAAAAATGACGACACCAATGCTATGCTGGGATTTAAATGCTTTAACTGTTTAGCACCCAGTATTGGTCCACAGCTCTTACCATTGGGGGATTTAGATCTGGGTTTGGTAGCCGAACGAACTTTACAAGTACAGGTTTAGGTTGAGGGTGCTAAAAAATTATATATATATATATATAGCTTTTTTTAACTTTATATCAGCTCCTCTTCTATTCAACTTTTCTGTGTATTTTTAAATGTTCCATTTTTAACAAAAGTTTATTTCTTTTTCTCTTGCTCCTTGCTCTTCAATTTCTTTGTTTCCCTTTTCTCTTTATTCTTTTACTTTTTCCCCATGGTTTCTTCAGATTATTTGTTGTACTAACATGACAAGGTTGCCACATATCAATCGGGCTATAAGAAATTGCTATAGCTAGAACTCTTTCGTTGTACAGACGTGTAGCAAGGCAAAAGCAATTTGATTGCTGATCAGACAACTTTGTAGAAAACCCCTAGAAAACTTTAAAGTGATCTTGAAGGAAGAAGCTGCAGCTGCAAAATTATCATCAAGAGAAATGCACATTGCTTAATACAAAAGAAGCTGAATTATTATTACAAGCGAGGTCTTCCGAAGCCTAAATTACCCGTGCTGTTAATACAAGAGCTGACAATGCAGTATATGCAAAGTCCAGAGGTAATTATAGCACTTGTAGAGAGAAAAGTAGAAGTGTCACATTAAACATTTTTCACAAGTCGAGTTCTTTTTGGTCAAATTCCTGATCTAGAATCGTTCAATGCTAAGGAAGTTCAAGCTCACTATTAATCTTCCTACATACTCTATTCCCATTTTTTGATGATTTTGTCACAAGTCATTTTCTAAAAGAATTGTTTCCATAAAAATGACTCTCTCAAGCCATAAAACATTATTTTGTAATTGATCATAAGGGGATTAATAGGGCTAAATCTGGCAGAAGCAGGACAAGGACTCTAACTGGCCATCGCCGGGCCTTGACTACAAGCCAACTGTTCAATTAGCAAAGAAGAGTTACTGATCTCGTCACTGGTCTCATTTATTTCATCTAGAAGAAAAAGCCCTTTTTTTGTCCATCGAAGATGAATGTTCCATTTTTATCATCACAATTCCACAATTTCAAATCAATTTAAACATTTAAAGATTCATTCCTGGTAGATGCAGTCACTGGGCTTCAACTTAATCAATCGTCCTCTTGGAACCGATAAAAAGTATTTTGCTTTAGCAAAAAACTTTTTCTATAATGAGCATTTAGCCTCAGGAGAGCTGCTGGATAGATGTCCCTACAAGTTGCAGTTTTAGCATTGTTCAGTGGTAGAGCTATGAGGGCCGTGGACTCCCCAGTCAAAAAACTATGAGCTTTCGGGGCATGGACTAGCTTCAAGCCATTAGTAGCTGGGTCTTTAAAGGGAACCAGTCAGGGTGATTTGGTATATTAAACCACCCTCAGTACTTTATGGACCAGTGATTTAGTGTCCCAAATCACCTTGTATGAGTTTTCTCCGTTGTCACATAAAAAAAAAAAATTAATACTTTCCTCATTATGGAAATCTTGGGCCTGCTTGTTTCAGCAAGTGAATGTGACGTAGCACACCCCAGCTTTACCGTGCAAATGCCATAGGTAAAGTGCAAGTCCAACAAGCCGAGGTTTTATCCCAGCTTCATTGAAGCAACGCAAGTGTGTGTGGGGGGGCAGAGTATAAATCTTTGTTTTTTTACATTGCACCCACAGACTGTTGTCCTACATTTCGATTTGGAACCCTTAACCCCAGTTCTGTATGGACCTGTAGTTGGTTTTTGGTCCCAAATTGAACTGTCAGGTTCTCTTTAAGTCCATTGGATTGCTACATTGGGTCTTCATGGATTGAATAATTTTTTTCCACAGATCCTCAACTGAAGTGAGATCTGGGATATTGGGAAGCCAAATCATAAGTTTAAACTCTGAATCACCTTGCTCAGAGAATGCATTATCCCTCTAAAAGTACTCTTAGTCATTAAGGAATTTAGATTTTTTTTCCCACCAGAAAAGGATATAGTTGGTATACAAGATGTTTAGGTATGAAATATGTTCGAACCATCAATATGACTTTCAGGACTGAAGATAGAAATAGATAGTAAAAGAAAATATGAATCGTCAGACTAGGCCAACTTCTCCCATTGCTCTTTACGGTAGTGGATTATAACATAAGCAGTTTGGGGCAGTAGCCCGGAGTCCAAGCCTTCTGGGGGACCCATGGCAACCCAAACCACCCATAAAATTGTAAACTGAGAAGGGCCTTCACCCATGAAATCATCATATATCTGTTCCTACTATCAATACACATGTACACAAGGACCTTTAAAGGTCCTCCAATTGTCCTGAAACCACAGATTAAAAGCAGACAAAAAGAGCACAAACTCCATTCCACAAAACGCTCAAATTCCTGTCCATTGAATAGAATTCCAGACTTGTAGGGGCTACAATATTTATACTGCCCAGTCAGTCATAATCCGCTCGTGGCTCCATAGATCAGTTTTGATATGTAGATGTCCTTGGTAGATGGTTTCTGTAATGGACTGATTGGTTTGCCTTTATACTACATGTGCACCCTAATCTTTGGGAGCACATGACCCTATTACTGGTTTAGGGATTTCTTTCTTGGATACCTTTTGTTAGGTACCAATATCAGGAGCACACCACTCAGGAACTTCTGTTTTGGAGATACACCGACCTAGTCATATAGCTTTACATCTTATCTTAGCTTTGTCAATGTCAATCAGATTTTATACTTTTTATGCTTAAAACATTAACAGTAACAAGCATCTGGAAATTATACTCCCAGGGATTTCATCTTACAGAAGATCTATGAGCTTTTTGACCTATGAAAATCCCTTTTGGCACTTCCGACATCATTTTGCCTCTTGCATTTTGTCTGTCTATGCTGTTACCCCAGATGGACCACAATATTCTTCCTTTCATTTAGTAAACTTGAGACCTTTTTGCTGCTACTGTCAGGAGTTATGGTACTTTTTCTGCTTTTAAGGCATGAAGTTTGATCATATATTTGTGTATGTGAGATAGTAGTAGCAGAGATAGTAGAAAGATATCAGATATATAACTAGAATGCTAATGTCAGATATATAGAAAGATAAATGAAATAGATAGGTAGATAGGAAAGATAGATAGATAGATAGAGAGATAGATAGATAGATAGATCGATAGATATTCAAATGATCTTTTTATAGATTGTTGGAAAAAAAATCATAAACCCAAAGGTTTCATTACCTTTTTATCTACTCCCTGTGATGTGGCAGTCGATTACTATAACCATATTTTAAACAAGGAGGAGAAATTATAGAGCCGCATTAAAACTTAATGTGAAAATATTGATATTCATTTGAGGGGCATAAAATGCTGAAATATGAACCTGTCTGGGATGTTTATATGATGTCATCTACACTCGCTCTGAGGTCATAATACATTTTAAAAGTTGCGTTTTTTATATTTAATTGTACACGTTGCTTTTTTCCCCCCTTTTTTTCTTTTTCTTTTTTTTTTTAGCTACAGATTCCACTTTTCTACCTCATGGCCCAGATTGCATTTTATAATCAGAGATGTGATGGAAGAGCAGTCTTTACACTAAAATGCAATCACATTTAATCATATTTAATATGCTTATTTTTCACCTCATCAAACTTTTAACATTTGATTTCCAGCATCTGATTTTCTGGAGATACAGTATCTTGCATTGTGAAATATTACAATTCTTTCAAGTCCATTGCACGGCCGAATATTTAACTTTTAGATTGGCTTATTATAGTCTTAAGATTTTGTTACATTTTTTGAAGGTGTATTCCAAAAAAACTACTCGAAAAATAATAATTTAATGACCCTAATTCAGCAACCATACAAATGAACAAATCCATAGGTCATGTGGCTCCTATTTAAAGTACTAGGGTCAAAGGCAGAGTTTGTGTTCTTCTCCAAAATACATTTGTGTCTGATTCAATAAATGTAGAGTCTACAACCATAACCGACATCTAAATATGTCTTAATACCCACACAATACTAAATACGACATCTGTGACATAAAAGAGAGACACAAATAACTTCCCAGAAGCGTAATCTTTATTTTTTTTGTTTTTATGTAATTTTTTTAAAAAGTGAGGTTTTATTTTAGAAACAAATCCAAAACAAGCTTTTTTTATGTTTTAGAAACATTTTTGGTTCTTTCATTATGCTTTCTTACCCCCAATATATACTTCAACTAGTATTAACTTACCGTACTTAGTTGTTACTTTCTGTCTGAAAATTCCATGTGATTTCAAAGTGATTCCCTAAGGCTCACTGGTTGGTGCAATTGCATGGATTGTACTACACAGGCTATCCACAGGGTGAGTCAAAACTAAAAACTGAATGTATATGTAATGATGTTGACAGGGAATGAGATGTTGCTTATAGTGAGGCCCAAACTTTGGACCCAATCAGCTGTTCATTCCTACTTCCTGGTCCCTTCCCAGATTGTAGTCGACAACTGGGCGACATTCCCTTCTTGCAAAAGTGAAATGAAGAGACAAAAACAGGACAAAATAAAGCAATATTTTTCCATGTACTGAACTGTATGAGGGCTTGTTTCCTGTGTAAAGAATTGTACTTCCTAGTGTCACTATTTTATATTCCATGCCATGTAAAAGGAAAAATAATCCAAATGTAATGAAACTGACAAAAAAGCGTGTTTATGCCATATTCTTGTGGGCTCTGTTTTTACGTGTTTCCATGTGCTTTCAGAATTACATTTTTTTGTTTAGTATGATCATGGAATACTTAATTTAAAAAAGTTTTGTCACTGGTGCTCCTGCGACCCATCTCCCGGGTCACAGGTGCACCCATGCCCCTCTCTGTGCCTCACACATTCCCGCCGAGTTCACTCACTTCTCCTTGTTCCTGCTCCGGTCCTGGCTGCCTGGTGCACGTGTCCCCGAATCGTAGGGAGCAAGCATGCTGCGTTCATTGATCTAAAGGGCCAGCGCACCGCTGATTGGTGATGTCCATTTCCAGCAATAAAAGCCGGCATCTCCCATCATTCCCTGCCGCATCTTTGTGCTTAGTGCATCATAGAAAGGTGATTTACTGTGTTTCTGAATCCCCGTAGTGACCCTGGTTCTGTTATTGACTCTGATCCAGTGCTGCCTGTCCTGACCTTCCACTACGTCCTTGACTCCAATCCTTTGCTACCTGTCTTGACCTCCTGCCTGTTCCCGGCCACGAGTTTTCCTAACAATTTTGTACTTCGCTTTGGCCGCCACCGTGGACAAAGTCCCGCCTGTGGAATGACCTGGTGGTACCACGCCGCAACAAGTCCAACCTGTTTTGCGGCGGGCTCTGGTGAAAACCGGGTACCACTTAGACTCCAGTCCCAGGTATCGGCTTATGTCATCGTCTGCTGTGGTATAGAGGATCCACTACCTCCGAATCCTGACAGGTTTTATTAGGTTGTAGTAGACATATTCTGACACTAACACATTTTTTGCATACTACAGGGCATAGACCTGGGTAATGTGTTATTTGTACATGATGGTGTTTTCATTGCTGCCATTTTGGGGCTTGTACAGTCTTTTGATCACTTTTTAGAAGTTTTAAAATGGTGAAAAAGTATTAATTAGGATATTTGGGCACTATTTTCCGTTATGTGATTCTCCACCAGGGAAAATCAATTTGATATTTTAAAAAATTAGGACTTTTGGGACATGACAATATCTAACATGTTTATTATTTGTTTTGTTTATTTTTATATAATTTTTTTTATTTTTTAAATGTTTTCTTAGTTTTTTTCTTATTTTATTTTATTACAATTTTTCAGCACTCCTCTGCCTCTTACAAGGCCTCTGGCAGAAGTTTAGAGATCAGGCAGAATGACAGGTCGTAGAGTCTAACAGAGACTCCAGCCTGTTGTGGTAACTGATTGCGCCTCCTGTGCCTTCACATGGGCGCCACATTCTTGGATTTTCTCACTGTCCCATGTGACTTCACAGCTTTGCCAGGGTATTTAAATAGTTAGTGTGCTGGTGCAGATCATGGGTGGTACCCATGGATGTTTGCTGAAATATGGAGCAAACATCCACCTTGTATGGTGAGCGCTTTGCCCATGAGCTAACTCTATATACCCAGACAGACTTTGACGTAATAGTATGTTGCGTGTTGGGAAGGGGTTAAAAAAATTACGTAAGGCAATTCAGTTTTTTCATATTGTCTAAGGGTGCAAGGGTCAAAAAGTTAAAAAAATAAAATCAACAAATTTTCAATTACCACCATATATAACGCTTTCCCATGAACCCCTGGATTCAAAGGTAAAAATTTCAGATGCACAATTTACTATCATGATCAGATTTTTATTAGCCTTCCACCCACACCGATAACCCAGAATAATGGGCCATAGCTCAGATGCCATTGTCTCAGATAGGGAAGGAGTGTGATATGGGGTGTAATAGGTAACGCCGCAAAGCCCGTTTCAGTCCGGGGACGGCGTCTGCTGATGAAGTTACAAGTTTATTGAGCCTCTTAAGATGAAATATTTAAACAATTCAGAGCGTGCGGTTCTGGAGCATTAAGTCGATTCTAGATGTAAATCAAACAGCATCTGAATGGCCTCTGACAAAATCAATTATGTTATGTAAGTTTGAAAGAGATGTAGCGGCATTGTACAGACGCCGCTGATTTCCATGAATATTGAAAATTAATAATGCTTCAACTCTACCTTATTAGAAATGTGATACCTTAGTAATGAGAGATGGAATGATGAAGCCACATCTGTTTTGCTTGCAGATAGTCTGCTTGCTTGTGTTACCCAAACATGTCTCCTGCTCCCGAAATTTACCTATATTAGATTATGCAGATAAAATCTATGAAAATGCTTCTAATCTCCTTAGGTTCTGCAGAGTATAAGCATATACTTAGATTTGCATTAGATTTCTGACTTTGAAATCCATTATTATAAGTCACTTGCTGACTTTGATATCCCGTCTTTACATCTTACAGAGAGGTGGAACATTCGGTTATAGATATCACGCTTTTAGGATAAGGCCATTCAAATCTCTTTTGAAGGTCAATTCGTCTCCTTATGATTTAAAAATAATATTAAGAGAGATAGGAGCTGCAGAGTTAAGACTGATTGAGTTTCTCTTCTTAAGAAAGGAACAGAAATAACGGTTGAGTCTTGGGAAGTGCTAATATTCTTGGTGAGCCCAACCGAAATGTCATGTCCTTCAAATGACCCTGACTTTTTAGATGAAGATTCCTGAATAGTTTATTAAATAGTTTGGGGTGACAGGTTCTTGTTATTGTTCATAGATGAGGCTTTTGCGGATTTAGCCAGAATGAAATAATGAAGATAGGGTTGTCAATGGTTGTTCTACTTTTCATGAGCTCCATGTATCGACATACAGGTGACACTGGTGAGAGTGGGTCCTAATTGTAAACCTTCTTCCCAGCTGTCCCTTTATATGGCCTGGCTTCTAGACAACTAGAAGACATTCCTGCGCCAAAGTGAAAAATACAGAGATGAAGACAAGTTAAACCAAGAAGAATAGTATTCAGTGCCGAGTCACAACAAAGAGGGCAAATGCAGTACAAAATTGCAAGACAGTGGAATAGTCTGAACGGAAACCTATAGTCTGGATACCAGAATACTGAATTCAGAAAAAATCAATATTAAGATGCCAGTAGTTTGCTGCAAACAGAGAATATAGCAAGCAGTGAACATAGTGTGAGCGTATATCACTTATGTGCAACCACAGTCCTGTCCCCAGGAATGATTGGAGCAGAGCTCTGCCAGTCACAGCGGATTAACTGTTGATCAACTGGAGCAGAGCAGAAGAGTTATATATGTGGTGCCAATAAATCAATATAGCCAGCACACAAAAAAACACTGTTCACACTAAGAATGACAGATAAAATACAAATCAGCACATCCTTTGCTGCACTCTAAGGATGGAGGATGCTGCTGCTATGAATGTTACAGACACAGCCAGAAACACACAGGGGAGCTATAGGGTGCACAGAGGTATTAGTCCTGGAGAATTAGGGGCCTAATGACCTCTTCTCTAGAGAGTATTCTAAATGGCATATGTTCACTGTGGCCCAAGAGCTTCAAAAGGCTCTGAATAAACACATACATAATGCACAAATATGAAACACATATATGACTCAAATTCAACCATGGAAGGAAAGGGGTTGGATGAGGAAGGGATTTAAGGGCAACAATTCTATATTATACTATAAGGGTCAATGTTATTTTGATGTAAAATGACATCTAGGCCCTTCTTGAAGCTCTCTGCTGTCCCTACTGTGACCAGCGTCTGAGGCAGGCTATTCCACAGATTCATAGTTTTTAGAGTCTTGTCTCCTATAGTGATTAAACCTTGTTTTCTCTGACAGAGACAGAACCCCCTCTTTTGATTTGGTTTGAACATCTTTCTACCATATTTTTGTTTGAACCATTCCCACATAAACATTAGATGTAAGGATGAGCAGATGTGGGATGATGTGGCAATGAAGGTAGAAATTTTATCATGAGAGAGCATGCATTATTTGCATTATGAACATATCTGTTCATTGGTTTATATATTCAGTACAAATCTTTCAAAATGGCAGCTAGTTTATACTGTCAAGTATTATGGGATAAAGCTCAGAGAGGCTGGATGGACAAGGGAAAAATAAATGCTAAAAATAAACCAAACTAGATGGAAGCTTTTTATGAAAAGTCTGTGGCCCACATTTACTAAAAGCGCAAATGTGTAGTTACCCTGTGTAAGGGTGAGCCAGATTCATGATTTCTTCCACATGTTCTTCATGAATCTGGTGCTCCCTGCACTGCTCTGACATAGCGCATCACTTGTTTTGGTGCATCTTTAACACAGGGCATGCAACACATTTCTGTCAGACTTTGCATGATAAATGGGGAGCATGGACTGACTGAGCACCGGAACTCCAATTTCAGTGCACCACAAATGTGTCTCGGACACTTCTTAAATACATGTGTAAGCAGTTTGCGCATGAAAAAAGTGCAAAGTCCAACAGAAAACTGGCTTGAGGTAATCTGGGCTAGAGGACTAGAGAGGGTTATATACTAAATTCCTGGACAATTGGAGCAACATCAGTTCAGACCAATTTGATTTGGACTGGAACCGAATCTTTTGAAAGGTTCAACAAAACTTCTACAAATTGCATTTTGGATCATTCGCTCACCTTTAGTGATATGTTTATCTAATGAGAAAGTCTTCATGACCAAAAAATAGACTTCACACCACAGGAATGTCTTGTAGGCCTACTAGACCTGCACCCCATTCTCTGTTAGCTAGAAAATTCCAACATACGGCAGAAGACAAAGCAATTAGAAAAACTATATTACCAGTCACCAGTGTCGGACTGGCCCAACAGAGTACCAGCGGATCCTCTGGTGGGCTCTGACACAACCCAATACTGAACCCCAGAGGTCCTTCAGAAAACACTACAATTTGGAGGCTGCAGGAGTATATTTCCTGGGGGATAATGAAGAGTGGGCCCCAAATTGATTTTCTCTGGTGGGCCTAAGGAAACCCAGTCTGACACTGCCAGTCACTGTACTTGATAAGCAGTATAGTAATCCCAAACAGTAATATTTTTGGAACAAGGATATTTATATTCACTAACGTGTTTCAGGAAAAATGAACATCCTCTATCTTTTCAAGTGCAGCACTAACTGATACCCTAATTTTTGTTAATTGTGATTTGCACACAAGATGGCAGCTATGGACATATTTAGACAGTCTCCTTGATTAGTCTTGATTAGTCCTGGTCTGTAAAGAGACATCAAGCCATAAAAACCAAACCAATTAATTATTTTTTTTACCAAGTTCATTGCATTTGGAATTTTTTTCCTGCTTTCCAGTGTAGGGAATGCAATATTAAATACTGTCACTGTGAAGTGCAATTTTTTACGCAGAAAACAAGCCTTCACACAGCTCTTTACATGGAAAAATACAAAAGTTATAGTTAGATTTAAAAAAAAGCCTAGTTTTTAAGGGGTTAAAAATTTAGATACAATTTAATTCTTTGCCCACCCATCTTGTTTCCAAACTGTACTGCTGCTGCTACCCCACCAAAGCACCCACTACTTTTATCCCTACACATAGACATCTCTTGCTATATCCATCAAACCCGCTACTACTACTACTACTACTACACAACTGGATAGCTCCTGCTTTGTCCATTTTGATAAAACAAATTTGCTAGTTCATACTGTACTACTACTAATGGAATGAGGAATGTTACACTGCATAGGGAAATACAACTTATACACCATAAAGAAATGGCATTAAATAAAGCCTGTCACATCTTACAAAACATTCTGTTTGTTTCCCCCGGCTAACGTCCGGTGGATGAATAGTGAGTTTTTTTTAGTTATTTGGAGGACTTTTTAAATTGGATCAAAATTATTTGGATTAAAAATAAACATTGGTTTGAATTTCAGATTCAAAACAATTTCTTATACTGCTTATCACTAATGAGGAGATGGAGAGTTGAGGAAAACACATGCCAAATTGCCAAATTGCATGTCATTATTTATTTCATAACCACAATGCAGAAGTGGAATTAAGAGGGTAAGCAGCTGAAAATTGCTTCAGATGTCTTTGATTCATTGATTTACAGCAAGTGTGACCGCCTCTATAAAAGCACAAGTTTAAACAGTTTGCTGATCTGGTGGATTCATGCTTGTCTGTGTTTATGCAATACTAAGGAGGAAATATATCACCAATAGAGATGAGCGAGCATAATCGTCCGAGCTTGATGCTCGTTCGAGTATTAGCGTACTCGAAACAGCTCATTGCTCGGATGAGTATTTCGCCTGCTCGAGATCGAGCTTTTACTTAAGGAAACACAGTGAAGAACACAGTGAAAACAGTGAACACAGGATCATTTAAGTGAAGAACACAGTGAAGACACAGTGAAGAACACATTGCAGATGTTTCCGTACATCTGCTAACTTATCCGAAGACATGTGTGCCGAACGGTGTTTTTTACAATAGTATGTGAAGAACAACATGTGTGAAGAACACATTGCAGATGTATGGAAACATCTGCATATAACAAAATGTATATTTTTTAATTATGTGCTAATATGTTAAACCAAACAATTCAAAGAGTTTGTGCTGTATTTTTCTTATAACTGAATATATACATATTTGGGCTCATTTTTATATAACAGCATGTGTTGATAAGCAGATACTTTAAAATCTTTAATTATAGACCCGAAACAGTAGTAGCAGAAGAGTCATCATTCAGTTGTTAGATTCTCTTTAATCCATCTCAAATTCTGCTTGCCTGTCATGTGGTTACAGATGGGGTCCAGCATTTTCCTTTCCAGCTGACTGTACAGAAGGACTATATTTCCCCTGCAATACTTCATAGCCAGGAAGTGTCATTTCGAATTTCCACCTTTATTGATCCTGGTCAGCACTTATTGACATCTGAAAAAGATAATATTTTAATTGGGGATCAGATAGATGTCGCCGAGTATTGAGTGTCACTTTTGTCTCCCAGTAGAATACCCAAGAAGCTCTGCAACCGGAGGACAAAGATTAATGTGTTGTCCTTTTATTGAGGTGACCCACAATATGAGCGTAGCTGGCTGCCAAGACTGAGCAGGGCTCAAAGTTACACAGCTTAAAGGTTAACTGAGAAGTAATCAATGCTTCTTGTAGAGAAGAGTGACTACAAATAGACACAAGCTGTATCTTACGTGCCTGGTTCTGATGGATTGTAGAGGGAACACATCAGAGTTCACCCATAACTGGCCAGTGGTCTCCTGGGAGAGTCTTCTAAGCCTCCATTATGTTCATGAAATATTGATGCAAAATGTTAGAATTTTCCAGAAATGCAAATGACATAAAAAATATCCGCCCAACATTTGTGTCACAGGTGCAATATTCTCCACTGAAAGGGGTGTTGCGGTCCACAGTCGAACCGTGCAACACATTAATCATAGTCTCCGACAGAATTATATCACACGCCCTATGTTAAAAGTGCGCATTGTCAGAGCAGTGCAGGGAGCACCAGATTCATGAAAAACTTGCAACACATTTCATGAATCTGTTGCACACTGTGCCGCATACAGGCAAACTGCGCTATGTTTGATAAATGTGGGCCTTCCTGTATGTAATAGGACAAATATCATTTTCCAGTATGATTTATCTACAAATTGTATATCACCTTAAGGAGAACAGGGCAAGAAAGCTCCACCCATAACCTCATACGTAGATACTGGCTTCCAATACTGAAAAAGAACATGATAAGGCAATTCTACTCATAAAGACGGTATAATTTATTGAAGATGATATACAGTACTGGGGGAGAACTGGATAAGGCAGCTCCATCTTGGAATAGAAAAGTAGTTATTAAAGATGGCTACTAGAACTGGGCAGGTGAGCTTCATCATGTCTTCTAGTCATTGGAAAATAAGAAGCCACCAGTCCTAGGCTATTGCAAACCCTACTTAGAAGTTTACATGGCAAGTCCTACAGCCATAAACTTAGTCTATGAATGTTTTCTTTTTTAAAAACTTTAGAAATATTTAGCACAATTAGTAAAAATCCTTCTAACGAACCATTGCTATTCTATTATATATTGCCTGCCTAGAGGCCTTTGCCCATCTCTATGTAGTGTCCCTTTAAAACTTTACTTTAGAAGCAGGGATCAGCTTAACGCAGACCCTTTCCGCTCGCTCATGTTCCTAACCATTGTCAGCTTTCACCTTAACAAGAGCGGAATAAAAGGTTCCGGTGTTTTTTCTGCCTTGTTAGGTCTATCATCTTTTTTAATTAATAGTGTTATTTTGAAGCCGTCTGAACTGTGTCATTCCCATTATCAAAAAACCAATGCCATTAATGAATCATTTTCATTTCTGATCCTTGATATCGTTCCAGTTGATCTTCTGCTTCCCAAGCCGACGAGTGATAGCATCATTTTCTGCCTGCGATCAAACTTAATTTGGACTCTGATTATATTATGCTGTTGCGACTGAAGTGTCAATTTTTGTCAGGCAATTAGAAGCTATAACCTGTGAAGTTAAGTTTGATAGGCATTGTACTGTAATTGGATTGTTACAGTAATAGGCTGGAACGTTCCTTTTTTTACCACTCCCCTCCCCCCTTTTTACGTCTTTGATTGCTAATACTTTGCTTGTATGAACAAAGGCCCTTTTTTACTGTGCAACTTTAGGGCATGTTAGAATACAAAGGGGTCTTGTGGGTTTATTGAGAATTGATCGTTTCAAAAAAATGGTAATCTTTAAACTAATTAGGATTTGATTTTGTGTCAACTCTTTTTTCCTTTTTTGCTGGTTGTTATGTTAATGTTACATTCTCTGTTGGCAAAATTAATCCCAATGATACTTCAACAAAAAAAGAACTCATAGTTTACAACTACAATTTAACACTTGAAATATAAGTTAAAGAGGCAAGTACCATATATAATATAAAGTATATGCTACATATGAAACACTAGTTGACACTTAGAAGGTGAGAAGAGATGAGGGGATCCAATGTTTGCGTGGCCAATCATATCCATGGCAATTTGCCGGATTGGCTGTTTGGCTGCCAATCTGGGCTTTTGCCTGGGTCACACGGGCTGAACCTGAACACAAACATTGGGTCCACTCGTCTCTAAAGGTGAGTATACCTTCATATCTATTTTCTATTGAAAATAAAGAAACTTTGCAAACATTGTAAATAAAAATATCTGGTACAATACAACACTTAAACACTACTATGTGTCTCCATGGTTAAGATGTAAAAGGAAAAATCTTGGAAAATATAGCCATAAACTTTAACCTATTTTTAATTCCTTCCAAAAGTTATTTTTTTTTTACTCTCTCATTGACAAAGCCTTATAAAGATTTGCTTTCTTTCCAACAAATTGTAAATACAACATTTAAAGGGGTTGTTTGAAAAAATAATTATTTAGAGAAGCAGTAGAGAAAAATATGTCTAGGTACAGACCAAAAGGTTTCACAATTTTGGATTGCTGGTCATTATTCATAATAAATTTCTAATTGCATTGTTAAAAAGGAGTGAAAAGTTTTTTTGATGTTATGGCATATTCTTAAAGGCCATGTTTTCATGGCTTCCACTTTATTCTTTGGGTCTGTATGATCATAGAGATACCAGATTTATAACAGTTTTGTTATGTTTTAATACCTCTAACAATGGAAATCTTTTGAAAAGAAAAATATTCCTATTCATGTATTCTGAAACCTATAACTTTTTATACTCAAAGAAAAACTACTATTGATATTCATGTTCAAAAACATTTGAATGTTTTCCCATTACCCCATGCAATACTTACTTTTTAAGTTAAGATAGATGTTATGTGGATACATTTTTAGATGCAGGGATACCTAACACGGTTTCTCTTTTGTTTTCTTATTTGTAATTGTCTTCTTTGGAAAGTGTTTCGAAGTGGTGAATTTTTTATATTATTTACTTTTTACATAATTTAAAAAAAAAAAAACCCCAGTGGGTCTGATTGTACCTACAGTAGACTGCAATAATGGATATAATCCCCCATAACAATCTGCATAATAAGACCATCATTATTGGACTTGCACGGTGAACAAAAATACCTTTAAAAAATGCTCTAAAGAGTGATCCAAAAATGCTACACACCCCAAAATAAGCAGATTTGTCAGCTCAAAAATAAAAAAGTTATGCCTCATAAAAAATGGTGATGATAAAATCAACAAGATTTTCTCCAAATTAGTTCTTATTCAGTAAAATTGGGAAAAAATAAAAAGCTATATAAAAGAGGAATTTTCAGGATCGCAGTGAGTCATAGAATAAAAATAACATTATTTTTATGGTTTGGTGAAATGCAAAAAAACAAAATCAAATCTTGATCTTCATTTCTTCCACCAAGAAAGTTAATAAAATCTTAATTAGTGATAGATGTCCCAAATGTACCTGAAATTTGCATTTCATCTGGAAAAAAATAAGCCCCCATAAAAAAATTATAGCCTGTACAATGTGACAATGCAAATCTGCACTGAATGGCGCTCCTTCCATTCTATGCCATCAGCAAATTCAAGACAAATTGGGTATCTTTGTTGAAGTTTTCAGTCATTTAATCCATTGTGAAAGTCATTTTTGGGCCAAAATGAATGTATTGCCACACCTCCAGTTTGTTTTAACCCTTATTTAAAAAAAAAAACTAAAGGGTTTACAAACTTCTTAAAAGTGGTTTTTCATACATTGAGGGGGGGGGTAGATTCCAGGATGGGAAATTTATGGAGTTTTACTATTATTTAGACAGCTCAGCCACTTGAAAGTTGAGCAGGTGCCTCTAAATATAGGTTTTGCCAATTTTACAAATTATGAAAAACTGGCCCCAAATTCTAAGCCTCATAACATTCTAGAAAAAAGTGGAAGCTTTAAGAGGACCTGTCACCCTCAAAAACAGCACTAGGAACTTCTTACTATAGTAAGTAGCTCCTAGTGCTACAACAGTCCCAGCAGTGGTACACTGCTACCATTATCGGAAACCTCAGACAACTCTAACAAACACCGCTGTGATGTACACTAGAAACCCCGGACCGGCGTATTCATGAGGGGATGGGATTATGGGCGATGACAACCGCTTCAGTCACTGCTGGCCTATGGAGTGAGCGGGGCGGTCCGGGGAAGAGGCAGCGCCTCTTCATGAATACGTTTCGTTTGTAGTGTACAGCGCAGCAGTGTTTGTTAGCGTTATCTGAGGTTTCCGATAACGCTAGAAGAGTAACATTGCTGCATTTGTTTTAGCACTAGTTCCGTTTTTAAGTGTGACAGGTCCTCTTTAAGAAGCTCCAGGCTCCACTAACACCTATAGTGCCTGGAGTCCCTCAGGCTCATTTGCATACAGTCCTTCATCCTGGTGATAGATGTCATTTAAGAAGCCATGCCGACGTAAAGCAGACATTTGGGAAATGGGAGTTATGAATTAAGTTGAGTAATTGAATTTTGAAAATGGAGAATCTTTCAGAAATTTTTGAAAAATTCTAAATCCCCTGAATATGTTAAGGCGTTCCAAAGTTTTAACCACTTACTGTGACACATGGATGAAAAATGGCTCTGTGTCCTGGAGGCCAAAAGTGCCCTGAAGGGGTTAATTAAAGAACACCTGTCATCAGGTCTGTGTCACTTGTCCTGTCACCTCTACATGTTGGAGCAGCTCACAAGGATCCATCCCAGCCTTTATATAGTTATTTCATACATTAATCATTATAAAATCATGTATTCTTTATTATGTAAATGAGGCTGGTCACATGGTCAGAGGCAGTGATGTCACCCCTGTTACCCCTCCCCTCTCCTCCCCCTGCTCATGTCTGTGTGTAATGTATAGTAAAGCATTGCTAGTGTCTGTGCTGACATGCTGCATCCTCCCATACATATGTGTGAGACATAGACATCAGCTACACAAGTACCTGGCATGTTCTGCTATAACAAGGCCGGCTGAAGCTGTTGTATCTTTCCCATACACACACAGGCTGCAGGGGGTGTGGCCGCCAGCACCAGGAAGCACATCATTATACAGCCTCACACCATTATACAGGCTGTCAGTCAAGCACTGGGGGTGTGGCTGTGCCTCCCACTCATGAATAAGCCTGATAGCTTGAATATGCTAATGACTCATTGGACATTTCACAGGTCATTTGCATACAGCTTTAGGACCTCATTGCTTAGGTTTACAGGCATGTAGAGGGACAATGAAGGGATAGAGGCAATGCTCTCTAATGGCAGTTTATGAAAATATATTTAGTTTAGGGGGGTTATTTTGCCTGACGGGTTCTCTTTAAGTTTTAGCTTGATAACCTCTCTTTAAATACCTTACAATGCTTGTGGAACATGGACTGAAGTTCAGTTTCTCTATTCTGTGTAGGCTGCAGATTCAGGAGAAAGCGACTGGAAGCAAATCACACAGCCGGAAAGTGGATTTCAATTGTCCAACCCTGTATTTGATTCCAACTTTGATGTATAAGGTATTTTACATTATCAACTAAGGCTTAAAAGTAAAACTGTGGATTGTGGATACTGTGTACAGTAAAAATCCCCTTTAATATAAAGTGAACTGCATTTCCATATTTCACTTCTAAGCAATAAATCTGATCACTACTGACCGATTCTTGCGATATGTGGCCATGTCAGGCAGTGTGAACCATCACAAGAACCAGCTGCTATAGATCCATACAAGGTTTCTCCGATTGGTTCTCAGTGCAAGTGATCATATCAGAACCTTAAGATAATAAAAGGCGTTGTACATTTTTATTATGGCACCATTTATATTGCTACATTAATACCTAATAGAGATGATTATATTTCATGTCATACTGTGTGCTGTGCCCAGCAGAAGCTCTTCTAATAAATTGTCACATTAAGATGTTCCTCCTCTTTCTAATAGTATAACTTATTACGGGATGATCATTAGTTGTCATGGCCATCCAATAGCAGAAAACATGGGAGACACTGAGCGCAGTACAAGACCATTGAATGACTTCCACAATAATACTGTTCACATCTTAATTCACTTCCTTTGCATCAAGAAGCAACTCTGCCTCAACCAAAAGTCCCATAAGAGCTCATTCAGGTGGCAGAAAGTCTGTGCCAATATTAACCCCTTAAGGACGCAGGGTATTTTCGCTCATTTCTCGCTCTCCATCTTCAAAAATCCATAACGTTTTTATTTTTCTGTGTACAGAGCTGTGTAATTTTGTGCGTAACAAATTTTACTTTCCAGTGATGTTATTTATTATTCCCTGACATGTAGTGGGAAGCGGGAAAAAAATTCCAAATGTGGAAAAATGTAAAAAAAAAAACGTGTGTGCGTCACGTTCTTGTGGGCTCCGTTTTTACGACTTTCACTCTGTGCTCCGATTAACACCTCTACTGTATTCTTTGGCGATACCAAATTTATATAGGTTTTATTGGGTTTTAATTAGAGATGAGCGAGCACTAAAATGCTCGGGTACTCGTTATTCGGGACGAACTTTTCCCGATGCTCGAGTGCTCGTTTCGAGTAACGAGCCCCATTGAAGTCAATGGGAGACTCGAGCATTTTTCAAGGGGACCAAGGCTCTGCACAGGGAAGCTTGGCCAAACACCTGGGAACCTCAGAAAAGGATGGAAACACCACGGAAATGGACAGGAAACAGCAGGGGCAGCATGCATGGATGCCTCTGAGGCTGCTTAATCGCACCATTATGCCAAAATTATGGGCAACAGCATGGCCATGACAGAGTGACAGAATGAAGCTAGATAGCATGTAAAACATCCAATAATTGACCCTGACACTATAGGGGACGGCATGCAGAGGCAGCGGCAGCAGGCTAGAGAGTGTCATGGCGACATACCCTAAATGGACTCAGGCTTCAAACCAATGGGTGGCAGAGAGGAACCAAAGGAGGTGAGCAAGAAGTGCTCAAATAATATCGGTACATGATAAAAGTTTGCCAGTATATTTTGTGGATTACACAGCAGGGTGGCGACAAAGTTAACATGGAAGCCATGAAAACAACCCAAAATTCTGCCTGACACAGCTCGTTTGATAAGGGGACCATGTATGGAGGCAGTGAACTAGTAGTAGATTAAAGGTGCTGCAGTTAAAACTATGTTAGTTGGATCTTGGCATGGAGCTGGCGCTCCGCTGCCAGACGAGCTTTCGCCAATCCAAGCCCCTGTCTCTAGGCTACTCCCCAAACAGCACTTTTGTATAAGATCAAGTGTAGTAGCGTTCTTATAAGTTTAGGATATGCCGGGTGAGGGGAATGTAAACAGATGCGCAAGAAGCGCTGAAATAATATCGGTAAATGATAAAAGTTTGCAAGTATATTTTGTGGATTACACAGCAGGGTGGCGACAAAGTTAACAAGTTTGATGTGGAATGCCCTTTAATAGCTCTTGGGCGGTGTGCCTTTTATCGCCTAGGCTCAGCAGTTTGAGCACCTCCTGCTGTCGCTTAGCGACGGCACTGCTGCTGTGCCTAGAGCTACCGACTGATGGCGCCATGCCCACGGATGGTAATTCGGAGGAGGTAGAGGAGGGTTGGGAGGAGGTATAGTAGGCCTTTGAGACCTGGACCGAGGTAGGCCCCGCAATTCTCTGCGTCGGCAGTATATGACCAGCCCCAGGGTCAGACTCGGTCCCAGCCTGCAACAGTGGGTCTGATTGTACCTACAGTAGACTGCAATAATGGATATAATGCTTCCTCATGGCTGGGCGTAATGTTGTTTGCTTAAATGTCAGGCCTGGGACTATCTGAGAGGCTCCTGGGTCGGACCACTACTTGGTAAGAGGCTAAGATGGCCCCAGGCACATTAGAGCCAAGAGCTTCCGGTTAAGCTTCTGTATAAGACCCTCTTAGTCCTTGTTCATGCTTGACTCATTAATAGAATCAATATCAGCAGTTTTGGTGATAAGGGTCTAATCAAACCGGCTTACACTGTAAACCATATCTTTAGAGATGTTCTACCCTGTGAGATTCTTCATACTAACAGCCTACTACCTCCATCATGCAGATACCACTACCAGCCATCCCCAGGATTTATATATGTTCTTGATTCTGATATAGAAAGGATTCTTCTCCACCTTAGACCACCCCCTAAATAGGAAGGCATGAAGAAATGGGAGTCCATTTTTAGTTTTTCTCCCTGGAGAACAGGTAAGTTGTTTAGTGGAAGGCAGCCAAAAATAAATGCAGCCAATTTCCTTGCTGCAGGGACTTACTAACCCATGTAATTTTATTGTGTATTGTTTTACAGAAATTCCAGCTACAAATATGTATGTTTCAGTCACAGATATTTCTTTGATCAAAATTTCACATACTCGATTTTATGCCATTTCGGTTTAGTATAAATATTTCTATGTTGCTCTTTCATATTCTTACATCAGCTATCTGTCTTATTGTATCATCTTTTGTCCACTTCCTCTTTATTTACTTTTTAAAGATGGTTATATGGTTCTTAGAAGTTATCCGTCCTACAAGTATATGATCTCTATGTGATTGTTAACACACACATATATATACTGTATATATATATATTTTTTTTTTTTTCAAAATCTTTAACAAGGACACACACATAAAATCTGTGGAATGTGCTACTGGACTGTTCTTAGACTATCTGAATAAATATTTTTTATAAATCATAATATTTTTAATAAAATTTAGTTTTCTGGAGGAATGATACGATAATGCAGTTTTTTCTTTGTCTCTGCTTCATTTTCATTTGGACAAACTGCATCATATGCTAAGGGTCTTAAATGGTAAAATATCTACAGTATATCTATATCACACCATCTCACAAAAATACTATTGATTGACATTCATTTACAGAGACAGATGGTGCCGTTGATGGCTGTTGACACTTATGATTTGGACGTAGGGTATCTTTTTTTTGCATGGAGACCCTCTGAGTTCAAACACCTCCCGTCTCCTCCAGCATATATTTATAATTTCAATACAGTTTCCTGTGATTTTACCTCTATCTTCTTATGAGTTGATGTCTCCTATTACCGAATATTCCTCATCTCTGACATGAAACAGATGGTGACTGCTAATGTTTACGCAATGACACAAAGGTACTCTGAACTGCTAGCTCTTTAGACAAGCAAAACATCATAGTCTGTATTCTTTTAATGAGCGTGTGATAATTAAAATGTATTCTATCCTCATCAGGGGGGTTGGGTGGACAGTAGTGATTGCATGTTACCCAACGTAATTAACAATCTTTAGATGGAGATTACTCAATATCCCTAATATCCTAATTTTGTGCACCATCAGCAACCTAAATCTTCCTCCATGGCCAGTTTAAGTCCTTGGTCCTTCAACACTTTATTCACTCACTGCATAAGCCATTCGACCCAAGGTTCTGTCTATAATTTATACTTTTTATAACACATTAAAGGGGTGGTCCTAACAGCACAACATTTGTCCATATGCCTATAAGATTACATAAATATCATGGACGGGTGTTTTCTATTCAGGACCCTTCTATGAATCAGAGTGGAGAGCGATCAAATTAGTGTTAGGGTTTTGGGACCTTAACTGTTTGACTTTTAAATTGTTTAACTGTAAGATTATCTTGTAATTGGACCTATAAATCAAAAACCCATTCATTGGGGTTTATTTTCAGCTCTTCCAAACAACTAGGAGAACAGTTTGCAGATACTCGATGAAACATCCCTGATTCCAGAATAAGATAAACCTTTGCATGAGCCTTGGGATAGTTCACCCTTTTTCTAATATTTACCTGTTTCTATATGAAATGACCTACCTAAATGATGCCTGCCCTCATCTTCATATGCTTCCTGGAAACTTAAGATGGAAATTTAAGAAGCTCCTCTTTTCCCATTTTGACACAGTGGAGCACATGTGCAGGATGTGCCAGATTATTGAATATTGGTGCACGGTCTTCAATTATGTGACGCACCATCTTTTCTGGTGCATCTTTAACATAGAGCGTGTAACATAATTCTGTGAAGTTGCTGTATAAAATATGTTTCATACAGCGAGAATAATAGATCTAGGCCATCAGGTCCACCCTTAAAGAGTTTTCCAGAATAATAAAATAGATGACAGGATCGGAAAGATCATCAATATTTGATTGATGGGGTTGGACACTAGAACCCTGACAAGTCACTCATCCTGGCATAAAAATAACAAGCTAGAAGTCTGATCTCTGGTCTCTTTGGAGTGGAAATCTCCAGGAACCATCCTGAGCTTCTATATACTAGAACAGGAGTTCTTTTCTCTTTACTAATTCTGGTGCTGGGAATTGCCAGAATCAGCTGATCACTGGGGGTCTCAAGTGTCAAACCGCCACTGACCTGATATTATTGACCTATCCTATAGATAGGCCATCAATATAACTAGCCCTGTTATGACGATTGACTCAATCACAATGGATAATATAATACATACAGTCCTATGCCTGAATGGTCCAGGGGACAAAGCCATGGTATTTAAGGTTGTTTTTACTGAATATATATCTCTAAGCAGTAAGGGAAGCAATCCCCTTGTCATTTTGGATTTCTAATGTCAACTCAAGCAATATTAACAAAAATATATAATGTGGCACTGCCATATATAGCCTACTTAATACCACCACCAAGTCTCACTTATATCCAAATAAAACCCCATGATAGAGCATACTGTAAATAATACTGCCATATACTGTTCTCACGGAATAAACCACTGTACACTGCTAAATAATACTTGTTGGTTTTACTTTTCTTATGAAGTTCCCATCCTTGCCCATACTATGTCACCAGTGGTTAATGCTATGAATGTCCATAATCTACAGCAACCTTCTGGAATATCCCTTTAAATATTAGACTTTCCCCTCTTCCAATGGCAGAAAGTTCTAAGCAGGAGTCTCTAGATGTTCATACTTTGTGCATCTGGCAACAATGTCTTAGATAAAGTGCACATATTCCTTTTCATGCGCACACATGGTATTCATCTAGAAACACGCAGATAGGACTAGGTCTTTTGCAAACATCCACGTCTCCAGTTCTCCATGCTCTTCAAGGCCAATTAGCCAAAGGAAAAAAAGCACAGCTGTCCTCTGTTGATAAAACATCACACATTTCAGTGGTTGTGAGAAGAGTTAAGGTCATTTAACCTCTCCAGACTGCACGTGGCTGATAGAATCCTCTCCTGGCAGGAAGCCATGTTTAAATGAGAAGAAATAACCTAGACGCCACCTTTGTTTCTTATGAGAGACACCTGGATAGTACCATGTGATCACTTCAAGGAAACCTCATAGAACTAGATGCCAAATGATGCACAAGCAGCTGTAATGTTTCATTTACGCATACAATGTGCAGGAAACAGCAAATAAACAGATAGTCTCTATGGAATAAATTTTTAGCAATACAGGGGATTATGGGTAATTATTTACCAGCATGGTAGTCATTGTCGCCTATGACACTTTATTAGATTGCTCATATACTTAATAATTTAAACATTTTTATTCCTGAAAATAAAATATTGGGGGCCTATCTTTATTATCAGAAGGTCACAGAAAAGATACAAATTTCAATTGAAGTCCAGGAGATTCAGCGATAAAGGGAAACTGTAGTAAATAAGAAGATTGTAGAGACAATTTAAGCTGTGAGACAGTACTGTCTAGACAGTGGGGCACATTTACTTACCCAGTCCTGTCGCGATCCCCGAGGTACGCTGTCCAACGAGGATGAAGTCCGGCGCGATTAACTAAGATTGTGTGCCCGATATCCGGCATGTGTCGCTTCCCCGCTGAAGTCCGCCGGAGTTCACCTTTTTCTTCCCGGTGTATGTGAGTGCATGTCTTGCGACACAATTTGAATTTTAAATGCCGCTCTTAGTTCAAATCAGACGGGTTGTCCGACAGCCGCGCCCCCCAATTTGTGTTGCATGAAAGTCGGTGCGATTGCACCAAAATCCGATCGCGTGCGCCAAAGACCCCTGTTAAATGTGGCGCAAATTGGAAACAGTCGGGAAACCCGACAGAAATGCACTGTGCGGACCCTTAGTAAATGTGCCCCAGTAAGTATTGGAACAAATTGCGTACAATACAAAATCTCTAGACAGTGATGGCAATTTTTATGTTTTTGCAATAGTTGAGCTACTTGAGGTGTCCTGTAGCAGCCTTAGGCTGCATGCACAATGATGTATGCCCGCACAGCTGCGTCAGCCGCTATGGAGAGGAGGAGGGGTGACCCCTCCCCCCTCCAGGCCATTCAAAGTGCACAGCCTGTAACATGAGGAAAGATAGGACATGTCCGTATGGCTCCCTGTGGTCTTTGCCAGTCTATGGGGGACGTATGTACGCCCGCAAGCTTGGGGTCGTACATACTTCCCCCTATGGTCGTATGCATGGGAGCTTACAGTGTGCTTTGCTTCCATAGCACCATTGATACTAATAGTACAAAGATTCCTTTATCAACTGTATGTGACACCCATTTGAAGGAGGTTAGTGCTTTTATATAATACTAAAATTTTTGTTATTTTGGAATGCATTTTTGTACCATTTGTTATCACAAAATGTAAAACTTAATTCTGTGCACTAGAGAGATGTTAAAAATTTTTCAAATACAATATTTTACATTTTATTACTGTAATGCTGCTGTTTGTGAACAAACACTACGATGGGAAAGGAAAAGACAGGCATGGACAGTGAGCCTATAGCTAGACTTCCCAGCTGTCTCTATCTACTCCCCTTCCTACCCTAAACGGTAGGTGAAAATCCCCTTCCTGTGGCAAAGTGAAAACACTGAGACAATAAAAACAAAAAAAACCCAGAAGAATAGTCTTACAAATACAGGTCAAAATCGAGGTGAAAATGCAGTACAGAATAATGAGACTATTGCTGCACCTACCTATTTCTCTTCTCTCATCTCAGTCAAACCGTAATCTGCGATCTGCCAGTTATCTTCGCTTAATCTCTACCTTAATTCGAACCACTCCCTCAAATCTCCAGGACTTCTCCCGAACTGCACCAATTCTCTGGAATTCTCTTCCCCAGACTATTAGACTAATTCCCAACCTCCAAAGCTTCAAACGTGTTCTTAAAACTCATCTTTTTAGACAACATCACACTCACTAGCTGCATTAACTTTCAAATCTCTCTTTAATAACCCATCTTGTGTCCTCCTCTTCTCTGTTATCCGAAAAACACCTGATACCAAGATCTAGGCTTCTCTGCAGTTCTACTGACCTTGGACTTTGTATATAAGATGGCGGCTGATTATAAAAATAATTTTATTCTTTTTACTTATAAAGAATGTCTGGACCATTATACAAGCTCTTATACCTCTTGTGCCCCTCCTCATCCTCATAGACTGTAAGCTCTTGTGTCACCCCTCATCCTCATAGTCTGTAACCTCTTGTGATCTGGGCCCTCACTCCTATTGTTCCATATGACTGTTTGTACTCTGTAATGTAGTATTTTATTTGTATATGTCCCATATGATTTGTAAAGTGTTA
Source organism: Engystomops pustulosus (assembly GCA_019512145.1). Classification (NCBI taxonomy): domain Eukaryota; kingdom Metazoa; phylum Chordata; class Amphibia; order Anura; family Leptodactylidae; genus Engystomops; species Engystomops pustulosus. Next base: position 47,879,588 of record CM033647.1, on the reverse strand, counting down.
TGGAATATAATGGCTCTATATAAATAAAGATAATTATTATAATGGATGAAAGAAAACAAACAAGGCTCAGAAGAATACATAAGTCCAGAAAATGCCTACATGCCCCAAAGAAGACTTATACCAAGAACAGAGAAGTAGGTAGACAATCCTTTTATCAGAGTCCCTGCTGATTGGACCAGTGCAGACAAACCAGACTTGCAAGAGAAGAATTTTAGTGGAAGAGGCATCTGTTTATCACAGCTATTTTAACCATCTGCAGCCCGGAGAAAGAAAGGTGTGGTGGAAATCAATTAAAACAGAGAGGAGTGGAATATGACAGGGATCAGACTAGTATAGGACAGAATACAAACAATACAAATACAAACACAATACACAGTAAGCAGCACATCTCCCACTGTAATTTATGGACAGAGGATGGTGCTGAATCCTGAGCAGGCAGAGATGTTACAATTGCCCCAAATCTATCAGCCAAGTTTGGTAGCATATCCATTTATAACTTTTTAAAGATTAGTTTAGGGTAGGAAACTGAATAAGTGATGTGATCTGATGAAGATTTAAGGAAAACAAGGTGTATGTCATGCATAGACCATTCTGTTTTCACCCGTGACCATTTATGAGTGTCTGTATATTGTCAGACCTAGATATGTTTGGAAATATCTTAGTATGTAGGTTTGTCTCATGCATAAGCGCCCTGATTAAAAAGCTTCATTCACTAGAGTCGTTTGCACAGATGCTTACAGGCAAAATAGGAAGCCTTTGATGCGGTACTTCTGAGAGCGTGTTTCCTGTGCTTGGCATGTACATGTATTAATTGTACTGTCATATCTGTGGCCCAATTTTTCTGTGACTTCATGTCTGCAAAATAACTATCATACAGTGAAGTATAATATAGAAAGCTTGTTCACAAAAGAACAGTGCATACTCGAATAGTAGTTTGGTCAATTTATGCCCCCCCTGGTAGTGTGAGTAGTAGACAAGAAAGAATACAGACATTACAATGTATGGCATGGTGGAGCAATTTACTGCATCTGCTTGATTATAACCAGGGTCAGGCAATGATATATATATTACAGAGGCAGTGTCATAGCTCTAGTGCAAAGATGAACAGCATGGCAATAAATGGGTCATGACTATTGATTGAGTCTATACGGGTCTGTACCGTATTTGGCAGGCTCTGCAAATATGCCATTACATACAGGAGACAGAGCTAGGGAGAGGTTGATCCTCAGACAGATAGGCACTGGCAGGACATGAAGTTGCTGTGATTTGTGACAGGTGGAAATCTGAAATAATTGCCCTTTTTAGGGCACTGTGAAGAACTGCATTAAGTTACTGATAGGCAGACTTTCAGTACTTTCCAGTACTATAAACATTTACAGCATTATCCAGCAATATCTTAAATGGAACATCTCAGTATAGTTTTCTGTTCCATCAAAATCTAAAAGGCACTGTTGCAGTAAAGTTTGCTGTTTAGAGATGAGCGAACACTAAAATGCTCGGGTACTCGTTATTCGAGACGAACTTTTCCCGATGTTCGAGTGCTCGTCTCGAATAACGAACCCCATTGAAGTCAATGGGAGACTCGAGCATTTTTCAAGGGGACCAAGGCTCTGCACAGGGAAGCTTGGCCAAACACCTGGGAACCTCAGAAAAGGATGGAAACACCACGGAAATGGACAGGAAACAGCAGGGGCAGCATGCATGGATGCCTCTGAGGCTGCCTAATCGCACCATTATGCCAAAATTATGGGCAACAGCATGGCCATGACAGAGTGACAGAATGAAGCTAGATAGCATCTAAAACATGCAATAATTGACCCTGACACTATAGGGGACGGCATGCAGAGGCAGCGGCAGCAGGCTAGAGAGTGGCATGGCGACATACCCTAAATGGACTCAGGCTTCAAACCAATGGGTGGCAGAGAGGAACCAAAGGAGGTGAGCAAGAAGCGCTCAAATAATATCGATAAATTTTTAGCAATACAGGGGATTATGGGTAATTATTTACCAGCATGGTAGTCATTGTCGCCTATGACACTTTATTAGATTGTTCATATACTTAATAATTTAAACATTTTTATTCCTGAAAATAAAATATTGGGGGCCTGTCTTTATTATCAGAAGGTCACAGAAAAGATACAAATTTCAATTGAAGTCCAGAAGATTCAGGGATAAAGGGAAACTGTAGTAAATAAGAAGATTGTAGAGACAATTTATGTTGTGAGACAGTACTGTCTAGACAGTGGGGCACATTTACTTACCCAGTCCTGTTTCGATCCCCGAGATACGCTGTCCAGCGAGGATGAAGTCCGGTGCGATTAACTAAGATTGTGTGCCCGATATCCTGCATGTGTCACTTCCCCACTTCCCCGCTGCGTCAGCCGCTATGGAAAGGAGGAGGCTATTCAAAGTGCACAGCCTGTAACACGAGGAAAGATAGGACATGTCAATATCGCTCCCTTTGCCAGTCTATGCCAGTCTATGGGTGACGTATGTATGCCCGCAAGCTTGGGGCCGTACATACTTCCCCCTATGGTCGTATGCATGGGAGCTTACAGTGTGCTTTGCTTCCATAGCACCATTGATACTAATAGTACAAAGATTCCTTTATCAACTGTATGTGACACCCATTTGAAGGAGGTTAGTGCTTTTATATAATACAAAATTTTTTGTCATTTTGGAATGCATTTTTGTACCATTTGTTATCACAAAATGTAAAACTTAATTCTGTGCACTAGAGAGATGTTAAAATTTTTTCAAATACAATATTTTACATTTTTTTACTGTAATGCTGCTGTTTGTGAACAAACACTACGATGGGAAAGGAAAGGACAGGCATGGACAGTGAGCCTAAAGCTAGACTTCCCAGCTGTCCCTATCTACTCCCCTTCCTACCCTAAACGGTAGGTGACAACTTCCCTTCCTGTGGCAAAGTGAAAACACTGAGACAATAGAAACAAACAAAAACAGAAGAATCGTCTTACAAATACAGGTCAAAACCGAGGTGAAAATGCAGTACAGAATAATGAGACTATTGCTGCACCTACCTATTTCTCTTCTCTCATCTCAGTCTATCGGTCAAACCGTAATCTTCGATCTGCCAGTTATCTTCGCTTAATCTCTACCTTAATTCGAACCACTCCCTCAAATCTCCAGGACTTCTCCCGAACTGCACAAATTCTCTGGAATTCTCTTCCCCAGACTATCAGACTAATTCCCAACCTCCAAAGCTTCAAACGTGTTCTTAAAACTCATCTTTTTAGACAACCCTACCACACTCACTAGCTGCATTAAATTTCAAATCTCTCTTTAAGAACCCATCTTGTGTACTCCTCTTGTCTGTTATCCGACAAACACCTGATACCACGATCTAGGCTTCTCTGCAGTTCTACTGACCTTGGACTTTGTATATAAGATGGCGGCTGATTATAAAAATAATTTTATTCTTTTTACTTATAAAGAATAGCTGGACAATTATACAAGCTCTTATACCTCTTGTGCCCCTCCTCATCCTCATAGTCTGTAAGCTCTTGTGAGCAGGGCCCTCACTTCTATTGTTCCATATGACTGTTTGTACTCTGTAATGTAGTATTTTATTTGCATATGTCCCCTATGATTTGTAAAGTGTTATATAATATAATGGCTCTATATAAATAAAGCTAATTATTATAATGGATGAAAGAAAACAAACAAGGCTCAGAAGAATACATAAGTCCAGAAAATGCCTACATGCCCCAAAGAAGACTTATAGCAAGAACAGAGAAATAGTTAGACAATCATTTTATCAGAGTCCCTGCTCAGGGAGTGATTGGACCAGTCCAGACAAACCAGACTTGCAAGAGAAGAATGTGAGTGGAAGAGGCATCTGTGTATCACAGTTATTTTAACCATCTGCAGCCCGGAGAAAGAAAGGTGTGGTGGAAATCAATTAAAACAGACAGGAGTGGAATATGACAGGGATCAGACTAGTGTAGGACAGAATGCAAACAATACAAACTACAATACAAATACAAAAACAATACACAGAAATCAGCACATCTCCCACTGTAATTTATGGGCAGAGAATGGTGCTGAATCCTGTGAATCCTGAGCAGGCAGATGTCACAATTGCCCCAAATCTATCAGCCAAGTCTGGTAGCATATCCACTTGTAACTTTTTAAAAATTAGCTTAGGGTAGGAAACTGAATAAGTGATGTGATCTGATGAAGATTTAAGGAAACCAAAGTGTATGTCATGCATAGACCATTCTGTTTTCACCCGAGACCATTTGTGAGTGTCTGTATATTGTCAGACCTAGATATGTTTGGAAAAATCTTAGTATGTAGGTTTGTCTCATACATAAGTGGCCTGATTAAAAAGCTTCATTCACTAGAGTCGTTTGCACATATGCTTACAGGCAAAATAGAAAGCCTTTGATGCGATACTTCTGAGAGCGTGTTTCCTGTGCTTGGCATGTACATGTATTAATTGTACTGTCATATCTGTGGCCCAATTTTTCTGTGTCTTCATGTCTGCAAAATAACAACTATCATACAGTGAAGTATAATATAGAAAGCTTGTTCACAAAAGAACAGTGCTTACTTGAATAGTAGTTTGGACAAGTTATGCCCCTGCCTATTACAGAGGCAGTGTCATAGCTCTAGTGCAAAGATGAACAGCATGGCAATAAATGGGTCATGCACAGGTCTGTACCGAATTTGGCAGGTTCTGCAAATATGCCATTACATACAGGAGACAGAGCTAGGGAGAGGTTGATCCTTTTCGTAGGGTCAGTAAGATAGACACTGGTAGGACAGGAAGCTTCTGTGATTTGTAACAGGTGGAAATCTGAAATAATTGCCCTTTTTAGGGCACTGTGAAGAACTGCACTAATGCACTAATGCACTACTGATAGGCTGATATAGTGCAGGACCAGACTTTCAGTACTATCCAGTACTATCAATATTTACAGCATTATCCATCAATATCTTAAACTGAACATCTCAGTATAGTTTTTTTTTATCAAAATCTAAAAGGCACTGTTGCAGTAAAGTTTGCTGTTCCATTAATCTAAAAGGTGCTGTTTACAGATGCATCAAAATCTAAAAGGTGCTGGCTGCTCTATCAAAGTTTTAATTATGCTGTTGCATTACAGTTTGAAGCTTCATCAATGCCTGAATGGTGGTGTCTAGAGATGAGCAAACACTAAAATGCTCAAGTGCTCATTACTCGAGTCGAACTTCTCCCGATGCTCGAGTGCTCGAATCGAATAACGAAACCCCATTGAAGTCAATGGGATACTCAAGCATTTTTAAGGGGACCAAGGCTCTGCAATAAAATGTGTCACTTTATTGAGAAATAAGGAAGTCAGTCCTGTTTGTTCGTTTTTTTTATTCAATGGAATATTCGTGGAACTTCAAAAAGGAGAATGACCCGTGTTAAACATCTACAATGTGTTCTTCACACATATTGTTCTTCACATACTATTGTGAAGAACACCTTTCTGCACTAATGTCTCCTGATAAGTTAGCAGATATATTGAAACATCTGCAATGTGTTCTTCACTGAAGAACACATTGCAGATGTTTCCATACATCTGCTAACTTATCCGAAGACACGTGTGCCAAACCGTGTTCTTCACAATAGCATGTGAAGAACAATATGTGTGAAGAACTGTGTTCCTTAAATGATCCTGTGTTCACTGTGCTTCACTGTTTTCATTGTATTCTTGACTGTTTTCCACTGTTTTCCTTAAAATGCTCGATCCGAGCAACAGATAACTCGTCCGAGCAACGACCTGTTCGAGTATGGCTAATACTCGAAGAGCTTCAAGCTCGGACAAGTATCTCGCTCAATCTCTATGTGTCCCATCAAAATCTGAAAGGTGCAATAGTATTATAGTTTGCAGTTGCATCAAAACTCTTAGAGGTGCTGTCCCATTATAGTTTTCTCTTCCATCAAAATCTGCAAGGTGCTATTGCATTATAGTTTGCATGACAATCTGAAAGGCGCTGTTACAGTACAGTTTTCCTTTCCATTAAAATCTAAAAGGTGCTGTCAAATTACAGTTTGCAGTTGCATCAAAATCTTAAAGATGCTTTAGCATTACAGCTTGCCATTCAATCAAAATCTGAAAGCTGCTGTCACATTATAGTTTGCAGTTGCATCAAAATCTGAAAGGCACTGTTGCAGTATAGTTTGCCGTTTCATCAAAATTTGAAAGGTGCTATTGCATTATAGTTTGCAGTTGCATGAGAATCTGAAAAGCGTTTTTGCAGTACAGTTTTCCTTTCCATCAAAATCTAAAAGGTGTCTCCGCCATGCGGCCGCGCTGTTCTTATTGACAGTGCCTGCGGGGGATGTACTGTACACGCACCGGCCAAATGTTAAATAAATATATAACATTGCTGGACATCACTCCTTGCTTCCAGTTGCCTCCTCCTTCAACTCTGCTTCCTTCTCTCCTGCTTCTTTATCATTCAGCGTAGCACCAGCACCACAGGGAAATGGCAGCAGGCAGTTCTGAAACTCATCTGGCTAGGCAAAAGACAACATACCGTCAGGGAACTGGGCTGGGATCCAGAAAAAGACAGACGAGTGTTTGCTGCTGCTGAACCTCAAGCTTGGCAATGTGGTGTTCTACAAAAGCTGTAACCTTCTAGTAGTTTTGGGCCTTCCCAGGTTGACACACGTACCTTGCCTTGCAAGGTGCTATTGCATTATAGTTTGCATGACAATCTGAAAGGCGCTGTTACAGTACAGTTTTCCTTTCCATAACTATGTTAGTTGGATCTTGGCATGGAGCTGGCGCTCCGCTGCCAGACGAGCTTTCGCCAATCCAAGCCCCTGTCTCTAGGCTACTCCCCAAACAGCACTTTTGTATAAGATCAAGTGTAGTAGCGTTCTTATAAGTTTAGGATATGCCGGGTGAGGGGAATGTAAACAGATGCGCAAGAAGCGCTGAAATAATATCGGTAAATGATAAAAGTTTGCAAGTATATTTTGTGGATTACACAGCAGGGTGGCGACAAAGATAAAAAGTTTGATGTGGAATGCCCTGTAATAGCTCTCCATTCAATCAAAATCTGAAAGCTGCTGTCACATTATAGTTTGCAGTTGCATCAAAATCTGAAAGGCACTGTTGCAGTATAGTTTGCCGTTTCATCAAAATTTGAAAGGTGCTATTGCATTATAGTTTGCAGTTGCATGAGAATCTGAAAAGCGTTTTTGCAGTACAGTTTTCCTTTCCATCAAAATCTAAAAGGTGTCTCCGCCATGCGGCCGCGCTGTTCTTATTGACAGTGCCTGCGGGGGATGTACTGTACACGCACCGGCCAAATGTTAAATAAATATATAACATTGCTGGACATCACTCCTTGCTTCCAGTTGCCTCCTCCTTCAACTCTGCTTCCTTCTCTCCTGCTTCTTTATCATTCAGCGTAGCACCAGCACCACAGGGAAATGGCAGCAGGCAGTTCTGAAACTCATCTGGCTAGGCAAAAGACAACATACCGTCAGGGAACTGGGCTGGGATCCAGAAAAAGACAGACGAGTGTTTGCTGCTGCTGAACCTCAAGCTTGGCAATGTGGTGTTCTACAAAAGCTGTAACCTTCTAGTAGTTTTGGGCCTTCCCAGGTTGACACACGTACCTTGCCTTGCAAGGTGCTATTGCATTATAGTTTGCATGACAATCTGAAAGGCGCTGTTACAGTACAGTTTTCCTTTCCAT